>NCSJ02000137.1:0-108411 GCA_002812745.2 Scytalidium lignicola
GGTCCCTGAAGCTGTAGATAATATGGAGGAAGTGTTAGTAGATGGAGAGATGTAATAATTTATAATTTAGCCTACAATTCAAAGCCCACAATTAAAAGATTAAGGCGTTCAAGATCTTAATTACAGCTAAACTATATGGGAAGTTGATCACCGTCAGCTTACTCGGCTAAGGATGGATTGGGTTAGCTCTGTGACTCTTAAATTTGAGATTCTTCGGTATGTGAGGTTTCAATAAGCATTTCCGGTTGCCGGGAGCTCTCGAGCCAAGACTCCCCCGGTCGGAGGGGAATAATATATTGCCGTGCCGAGGTAGGCTTTTCTTCCTGAACAAGTTGTTATGCAAAACACCAAAGCCATCATAAAACCCCTATTGTGCACTATTTCCAAAAAGATTTGTTCAAGCACCAAAACAATCGATATTATCATTATTGTCTTATGCAATATTAGACATCTGATTAGAGATTAATAATGCTAGAATGCTTCCTCAGGGAAAATCTCGCTGTATGCAGGACCATGTCGGCTGCTTCGGCCAAATAATCCCCAGCCTCAAAATGCTTGGAGATTAGTTCCCAGCCTTCAACAGATCGGGGTATATGCTAGCTCGAGAGACACGAGCCTCCAGGAGCTATCACAGCGAAGATTCGTCCATGGCCAGGCTGGCCAGACTCCCTACAAGTTGGAGAAGGCCCCTTCCCCGCAAAAATAATCGGCCCGTCACAGCAAAGAACCCCGCGATCAGGGAAGTGACAAGCCATCCTTGAGTGGAGTGGTGTTGTTTTTCCGAACCAGGCACGCAGCTCCATTCGAGCTTCCTAACAAGCTCAAGCTCCAATTGGTGATGATGACTATATAAGGCGGTTAGCCCCGGACTGGAGAAGATGTTTCCGTTTCTGCTGGGACCTACATCTCTGATCACTATCGTCCTACTCATAATGTGGTATGCAGCGTCAGTATTGGTGTACGTGGTGCCATTGCTCTTCTCAAAAGGATTGGCTGCACCGGCGTCCTCAGGTCCTTCATTCACAAGCCTCGATGATTTTATATCAACAGAGAGAGCAATTGCTTTGCAGGGCGCATTAAATAACATTGGCCCTAATGGCTCTGCAGTTCCTGGAGCTGGGGCGGGCTTTGTTGTTGCAAGCCCATCTAAAGTCAATCCGGATTGTGAGTATTTTATAATAGTAACTGAATCGTGCAATGGATCTGGATAAGGTTTCCGGGCCAATTGCAAACTTCAGTCGAGGTTGTATTCTTGCTAACCTGCTCAGATTTCTTCACATGGTCTCGGGATGCTGCCTTAACACTGAAGATGATCGTTGATGAGTTTATCTTTGGAAATACGGCGCTCGAATCTACTATTAACGACTATATCCATGCTCAAGCTGTTCTTCAAACAGTCTCCAATCCATCCGGAACCTTTCTACCTGCAGGCCTTGGCCTCGGAGAGCCAAAGTTTGAAGTTGATGGGACTAGATTCAATGGTGCTTGGGGTAGACCTCAACGTGACGGACCTGCGCTACGAGCTATTGCTTTAATCACCTACAGCAATTGGCTCATCAAAAATGGCCAATCAAACACGGCTAAGGCTGTAGTGTGACCAATCATCCAAAATGATCTGTCATACGTAGGTCAGTACTGGAATCAGACAGGCTTTGATCTCTGGGAGGAAACGCAAGGATCCAGCTTCTTTACTATCCAAAATCAGCACCGGGCTCTAGCGGAAGGAGCACAACTTGCCCACGATCTTCGTGTCGGCTGCACTGGCTGTGATCAGGCTCCAGAGATCCTTTGCTTCCTTCAAAGCTTCTGGAATGGGGAATATGTGGTTTCTAACATCAACATCGATAATGGACGAACTGGATTAGATGCAAATTCTATTTTAGGTCCTATCGCTGTTTTCGATATTGATGCGTACTGCGACAGCCCAATAATGCAGCCTTGCCATAGCAGGTCTGTTGCAAATTTCAAAGCTGTAGTCGATGTGTTTAGACAAATATATACAATTAATACTGGAATACCTAGTAATTCTGGTGTTGCTGTGGGAAGATACCCCGAGGACGTGTACCAAGGTGGAAATCCATGGTACGTTTTCTATCCTATTCTAATACATTTGACTAATATTTTCTCTCTCTAAGGTATCTGATTACTACTGCGGCAGCAGAATTCCTCTACGATGCAGTAGCACAGTGGAAAGCGCGCCACAACCTTGTCGTGGACTCTACCTCTCTACCTTTCTTCAAGGACCTTTATCCCTCGGTCCAAATCCGTAAATACAACAGTGGAAACGCTAACAGCCCTTTTGCTCAAATCATGGATGCCATCACGGCTTATGCTGACTCCTTTATTGCTATTGCTGAGAAATACACTCCTGTCAACGGTTCCCTTGCTGAACAATACAACCGCGATACTGGCGTCCCACTTTCTGCCAATGACCTAACATGGTCCTACGCTGCATTTGTCACCATGGCTCAGCGACGATCAGGGCAATATCCTGCAAGTTGGGGCACTCGTAATGCCGTTGCACCACCAGCAACCTGTTCTGCCACATCAACTCAAGGAGTTTATGCACCTGCAGTAGCAGCTGGTGCACCAAGCGTTAATTCAACTTGCCAAGTCAACGTTGTCTTCCAAGTAAATGCAACAACCTATTTCGGAGAGAACATCTACGTGATCGGCTCCGCGGATGAATTAGGTGACTGGGATATTGATAACGCCGCACCATTAAATGCTGGTCTTTATACCGCCGAGAGACCTCTATGGGAATTAAATACATATGTTACCGCAGGACAGACGGTTATGTACCAGTACGTACGTCAAGAGGACTGCAACCAGCCATATATTTACGAGACTATTAATCGCACGTTGGTTGTTCCACCTTGTGGAGGAGACATGGTCACTACGAATGATGCTTGGACTGGACTAGTCGGAAGTAGTGGCAATTGTTAAGAGAAAACGAATAGGACATACATGTATTTTCATGAATTGTAGCATTAGAGATTACTGGACAGTGGCTTCTGGGGTATAGAAGGGGCGGTATGGCTGCTTATAGGGATAAATAGCATGTTACGAGTCATGAATTAATGTCATAGGAGAGGGAAAACAGCTTTAGGCAAACAAAACAAGAAAATAAAATATCTGACTTAGATTTGATCTCGGTAGACGTCCAGATCTCTTATCGTGAGGTCTATAAGCCAAGTCTGTCTCGTCTACTACTTTACTCACTATTTTCCATAAAACCCCGCCAACCCTAAAAGACAACTACATTCCACCCAAAAAGCCACAGCCGAAGTAAAAAAAAAATTTGCTAAGCAACCCAAAAATAAAGGTCGTACCGGGGATCGAACCCAGGTCGCGAGAATCTTCGACAGAGGATCAAAATCTCGTGTGCTACCACTACACCATACAACCGGTTTGAATTGGGTGCAGGATGTTCTATTTTAGTTTAATAACTTTTAGGGCTGGAGAGGGAAGTGTAAATAAGGAATTCACACCCACACTAGCTAATCAGTACCCAAGGATTGGGTTTTTGAGATGAGAGATAAATTTCCGAGGATTTAATATTAGAAAAGGGATTTTATATAGGGGTCTTGGTGCTAGAGATGCTTTAGGTAGGCATTTAAATACGTCAAGGTTCTACTTAAGTTTTTATTTCTATCTTACATTTTGCTCATAGTGTTCATGAATTTTAGTACTCACATCGAGAAGGGAAGCATGCATGTATATCCGCAGAAGTGAACAGAGTTCTAGTCAAAACTGGGACCCTCAAAAAGGTATCTGAATTGGTAAGATCTGCTATAACTTGACCGATCACTGCGAGAGTCTAAAGTCTATGCTATGAGAAGCAAATATATTTTAATAAAACGAGTGTTAATCTACTAAAACAACATCGAAATGAAACCTATCTAAGTAAGAAACTAACTAAGTTAAAAGCAAAGGATAAACCTATTACAAGTCGAAGCGAATGTGATCTAAAACTGCAAAGCTGAAAGTCCACCTCCAGAATTTATTCCATAGCGCTTAATTATACCTTAATCCTGTCCTAATGCATGTGTCTGGTATTTTCAATCTCATGCATTTAATCAATCAGTACGACCATAGTCAATCAGCATAGTGAATTTGACTGCATGATCTATGATTAGAATATCATTCTCTCTTATGATCTTTTCTTGCCATGGTGTCTTCTGCCTGATGATCTTTTCTGTTCTTTTTTCTTATCCTCATCCTCTTCAATGCTTTCCTCATCCTGATTCTTTTGGTGTCCTTTATTCAAATCCTCATTAAACTTGCCACTGTCGACATGTTGTCCCTGGATAGGGGGAGGGAGTCTACCCCCGTAGTTCGCTACTACCGGATTCCATGACTCTGACTGATAGTAGGCTCGATATTTTTCAGGTGACGGAAGCTTATCTGAGGAGCTCGAGGTCGTCCGTTCATGCTGATACTGAGAGCAGCCCGATTGCGTAGTCGAAGATTCAGCCGGATAATTGTAAGTCTGTTGTTGGCTAGGTCCGTATTGATAATCTTCATGGGAGACTGTGGCCATTTCTGGGAATTGTGCATTATGTCCGCCATGCTGATAGACATATTGGCTTCCTCGTGAATCCGGAGGAGATGGACTGGGAAATGAGAACAGTTAGTCCAGACTTTAATATAGATTGTGAATAACAAAAAATTCTCAACATACCTCCCACTCCTGGTTTGGCTGCCTACAGTAGCCCCTGCCCCTGTATCATAGGACTGACTTTCTGAGAAAGACTGATCTCCAGTATAGGGATGATCTCCAGAGGAAGACTGATCTCCTGTGTAGGATTTACCGTTGTCCATTGTTATTTTTAATCTTGTTTTGAGACAATAAACCAAATGTGAATCTCCTGAGAAATAATACTAGAAAGTAGGCAAAGAGTCACAGTTATAAATCAAGTTAAATAATAACATAGAGTAGAAGAATCATCAGATATAAATATGAATTCATTCCTTACAGAAGTACTATGGAAATCCAGTATGCCTTCAAGAGGCCGCCAATTCACCTAGAGTAGCATAGCCATTGCACAGCTTTTGCCAGCAATACTATATCTCATAATCATGAGCTATTCAGACCCATCGATTCACAAAGGTTTCAAGATTGCTGGCACCACTGCTTAGCCCCCATCATCCAAAACGACAAGGTGTGACATCCATAACTCCAAAAAGAGCTTGTTACCAAAGGATCACTGTTCAAAACTTGTACGTCTCTGTCATAAAAAAATGAAGTCAAGTAATCTATCCGCACACACCGCCATTTGCCTAATTGACAGCATTTTGTACTTAAAAGAAGGCAACTGGAAAGGGGTCGCTGGATAGGCCGCTCTACGTGGCTTAGCGATGGGCCGCGGCCAAAGCGGCCATGATGNAAAAAAAGTCGCCTCACTAATTCATAAGATATAGCAGTATGGCAAACTGGGCGTGTTGTAGAAAAGATGGTGTCGTTGAAAAGAGAAAGAATAATTAGAGTAAGATTTGAGAAGATTGAAGTAGGCGATTCAACAGGATTGTGCCTTACGTTAAGTGGATCTTCAGGATGGAGTAATAAGAAAGAGCGTATGATTGAAGCAAGTTACTCACTGGCGAGCTGGTTCAGCTACTCCATGGATCCTATCTCCACTCCATATTCTGCCCAATTCAGTCCACATCCATGCAATCTGGAAATGAATATAAGAATGCCTTGACTATCCATCTTAAAACAATGAGGCTCTGCCTATGATGACCTACATCCCTAGTTCCCGATGGCGTTCTTCGGCATGTTGCACAGAAGTAGTAAACCCAGTAATCGTATGAGATCACACACCGGTTCCTGCACACGAGGTAGCCTTTCCTTTTACCGCTTCTCATCTAGGACGGTATATGATTGAATTGATTCGATATATTGAGAGGGCTTAGCTCTATATTTCCCTTTTAGACCGTTTATACTTCAAAAATCTGCCCAAATTCAAAACTGCCTCATCAGTTCTGGCACGTAACTCATTATGCTTTCTCTTGTCAACAGACTTGGTAAGCTGTTTAACTTTTGGCAGGGCGTCCTCTAACTGCTTGTAGAATCCCTCTTTCCAAAACACTGCCTCATCATAAGCGTAGTTTTCGTCTGCATAGATGTCAAAGATCTGATTTAAAGCTTCAACTACATTGGCAGCAGCTGTATCAGGCAGAGCAGATACAACATTGATGAGGAAAATTCCAACTTCACGGTTGAGCTCGATTGGCGCAGGATCTAGTGCAAGTCTGCCTAGCACACCTATACTCTTCACACCCAAGCCTTGAAACTCGTCGGTGCCTTCTTGCGTGGGCTTCTTAGATCCGTTAGTTGAAGCAGACTTCCCTTTGCTATCCAGATCCTTCGAGGCATGGAATAGAGCCATAAACTTTTGTTGCTCCCCTGGGCGTATATTGAGGTCACCTTGTCCTCCACGAGACACTGCCCATGCAAGGCTCGTTACAGATGTTGCTAAATCAATATCGGCCGTATCTGAAGCTAAGACGGGGGTAATGAGCTCATCCCATATTCGCTGTCTCATGGATGTCCACGAGCTCTGAAGTTTATTTAAGTGACCTGTCGAAAAATCGATACTGGAGAGTGTCCAGGAAATATTGTTCAGAGCTGACAAAGCGTGGCTGTGAATCGTCTTTTCTTCAGGTGAAGAACCCTTCAATGATTTGGCAAGCTCTATTATTATTGGTGCTGCATCTTGTACCAGTCGTTCGAGGGTAGGTCGGCCATCTAAGTCTTCATTGTCGTCTAGAGCATCGCCTGTTACTAAATCCATATCCGCATCAATCTCTTCCTCGTCCATCTCTCCATTTTGGCCATCCTCCTCTCCGTCATCCATTTCATCGTCATCTTCAATCGTTTCATCCTTGTCATCGAAGCCTTCGAATTCCTTCTCACGATGTCCCCCATGCTCTAGCGTCTCTTGAAGTGTCGTGGCAATAGACGCGATAATTTCGAGTGCCAGCTGGAGTATCTGTTCAGGATTTGTCTCTGTCGTATGACCATTGGCCCTATTAGTCAGGCTCTTTCCGTAGTCTAGGTACTTGACCAATGTTGGTATCAGAGATGCATCGGAAACGCCCGAATTTGGAGTGGAATGTTCGGCCCATTGCAAAGAATCGAAAATATTGTGTAATACTCCACAAGCAGTAACGCCCTTAAGATCACCAGAGTCCTTGCTGTTTATAAGCAACTTAAGCCTGTCACCATCGTCTGCTATGATTTGAGATAAAGTTTCGTTGTCTTCTGTCAATGTTTGTAAACATAATGCAGCTTCACCTCGGATATCAAGTGGTATGATCTCAACCATAAGCAGTCCGAACAAGAAGTTGACAAAAACAGGTTGTTTGGTTATAGCTTGAACAATCTCATCTTGAGCCTCAGAAAGGGAGACTAGCAATGCAACTATAGATGTTGAAAGATTCCATATAACAGCTTTCTGGGCTTGTGGTAATGTGGATATTGGTGCTTCTACAGATTCAATCGCCTGAACTACCTATAAACTAGTGAGCATGCAGTAGCACAAAGGACAGAACATCACAAACAGTCTTTATAACGCCTTCAAGTGCAGTCAAGACATCTTGCCTGTAAATATGCACACAGAAATCTGCTTCTTCATGCTCTGCCAAACAACTTAAAATCGACCATCCCGCCGCCCTGGTCTCTAAGTTCGAGTCCGTAAGTGTATTATCAAACAATATCCTAACAATTTGTTCACGGAGCAAGAGTTTCCGGCATTTTTGGTCTTCAATGATGTTCCTGATTACACTTGCAGCCTGGGACCTTGTTTTCAATTCGGCACTTTGTAAATCCTTCAAAACGGGCAGAATTCTTTTCTCTCGAATCGCGGCGAGCTCAGGATCTGTGGGAGGTTTGATCGGCTTTGAGATCGGATCTGCTCGATGGTGATTTCTATTTCTGGGCTTAGCTCCGCCCATGATTCCAGGCGTGGTATTTTAAATATCTCGTAAAAACTCTGGAACCAACTTTTTGTTAATTTTTCGATTTAACGTTCAAAAAACACGAACAATTTTTGGCGCGGGGCACGACTATCAGACAATGGTGATTGGATGAAAGCCCCTGCTTTGACCCGTCTACTATTTTCCAACGCGGATAGACTAACGATCAGGTCCCTGAACTTATTTCCCCTGCCTCATTTCCCAGTAACAAATATTCTAGTCAGACTCAAAGCTGTTCAAGATGTCTACCACAACGACTGTGACACAAGTGGAGCCTATCACAGCTCAGAACATTCTGCGACTGTTCCCGGATATCGATACAAGTTCAGCAAGTTTAGAAGGTCACGATGAGGAACAAATTCGACTCATGGACGAGGTATGCATTGTCCTTGACGAAAACGATAAGCCAATAGGAAATTTCAGCAAAAAGATTTGTGAGTTTTGCGGGTGGAATTGATATCCTCTTTTTGACTTTTCAAATTTACTGACATTTCCAGGCCATCTTATGACGAACATCAACAAAGGTCTCCTTCACCGCGCTTTCTCCGTCTTCCTCTTCAACTCCAAGAACGAATTACTTCTACAGCAACGAGCTACGGAGAAAATCACTTTCCCAGACATGTGGACCAACACATGTTGCTCCCATCCGCTTGGAATACCAGGAGAAGGCGGTGTCGAGCTAGATGAAGCAGTGGCAGGGGTGAAGAGAGCAGCGCAAAGGAAGCTCGACCATGAGTTAGGCATCAAGTCAGCACAGGTGCCATTGGAGGATTTCAGATTCTTAACAAGGATACATTACCTAGCTCCAAGCGATGGTAAATGGGGAGAGCATGAGAGTAAGTAGTTGGGGTGGTAATTTTGACGTTGGTAACTAACATTCCGTGACTTAGTTGACTACATTCTCTTCATTAAAGCGGATGTTGATCTGGTACCAAATCTGAATGAGGTGCGAGACACCTGTTATGTTTCTGCGGATGGGTTGAAGAAGATGTTCGAAGATCCATCCCTGAAATTTACGCCATGGTTCAAGCTCATATGCCACTCTCTGCTCTTCGAATGGTGGTCGCATCTAGATGAAGGCCTTGAGAAATATTTGAACGAGCAGGAAATTCGGAGAATGTGAAGAGGACATGACGATGATCTATTCTAACCGGACAGTAAAACTCCATAGATGTCATTGTGTGAGATTCCAGCGCTATGTATCGGAGTACCCAGGAGAATATGGTCCAACAATATACCCTATAAACACCGTTAATTTCGCTAATAATAATATAACGCCTCAATCGCTTGTTTGAAAGTTTGTCTCCTATATGATAATACTAGTAAATCAAAAATCTTCATTACTGTGACTAGATGCTTTTGGAAGCTGAGGCTCGTATTATATTTTGCATTTCGTATCTCTTACTTACAGCTCATCCACAATTCATTTATTTTAAGTACGCAAGTAGTTATACTTGGGTGAGCTAAACTGTCGTGAATTGATCCTGCGGGTAGATACCTCGTGTCGATCGAAGCTGAAACGTCCTTCCAGCCGTCTTCTTTCATGCTTCGATTATGCATGGCTGGCTGTCAAGTTGCAGATTGGTCTCTGCGGAATGCAACCGCATCTTTTAAGGAACAATCCACCGTCATCTGTTGACGCTACCACGCCGCGCGCAGGCTTTGCTTTCTGCAAGTCAGCGGGCTATTGACGGCCGGTCCGACATCGTATCGGTTGGTCAATGGGCTTCCTTCAGTGGGGGTCTATCTAGTCTATCTAGCTCCCGCACCTTTCCATAACGCTTCCTTTTCCCCGTCCGAAACTAACATCTTGTTTTCCTCCTCAACATCTAACGAATTAGGACCCTTCAGAATCCAGAATCTCACATACTCAGCCCCTGTAGTCCAGAGCTATAAGAATAATCACTTTATTCCTCTCACAGCTATTAAACAATTTGATAATCTTCAAATTCATACTCAATTACACTGCTGCAAAACTATATCTTGTCAAATAAAGCTCTCGACAGTATCGATAAATCGTCCATCCAGCAACTCAAAACCAAACCAGCTCAAACTTAGGAAGCAATCCCTTTGGAATATCGGGATTGATGTCGGTTGACTTGCCGCCCATTCAAAACTCTCTTCACTTTCAATCTCGACAAGATACAGTGTCGAGATCGCAACTTTCTAAACCTCATACGGGTGATACGACTAGGCCAGCTAAAAAACAACCGTCTTGTGCGTGAAGATGCTATGTCTCTCTCTTTATAGATACACAAATAAAACCCCCAAAAATACTGATTTCATTGCTCTATAGAAACCACCAGGTTCAACAGTGTATACTTATTAACCAGTGCTTTCAACAAGCTCATAAACCGGATCAGTTTCCCGTTTGCCCATCATGGATCAGAATCAAAGAAATAACTTATCAAATCTCGAGAAGAGAGGTACATCTTCCGAGCAGCCCGAAAAAGTTCGCATCCTTGGAATATCTGAGTATGAGCAGGCAGCTCAATGTCTCGCCGAAGCCTTCCTAGATGACTATGTAGCACGCTATTTCATCGAAACAGATGACATGGCTACTTACTCAGCAGAAGTCAAATGGAAGCTCCATTACGATATCATAAAGTACACCGTTGCTGCTCATTGCTACAACGGTATCGTGACTACCATTGGACCGAATTATGATGCCGTTGCCTTGTGGTAAGTTTTTCTCTTCCTTGAGACCTGATCCTCCTCATTTATAACAACTCATTGTGAACATGAGAGTTAAAATGAAATTCAACAGGATGCCACCTGGAAAAAACATGGATGGCCTATGGACCATCCTCCGCAGTGGCTTATGGAGACTGCTCTACAAGCTCTCTGCAGAAGGCAAGACACGCTTCTATAGGGAATTCCTCCCACTCCTCCATGATACTAAGGAGGAAGTGCTCGGACCTCGAGACAATACCTCTTATTACCTCGTATACATTGGTAGTAAACCAAGTGCACGAGGAAAGGGTTATGCTAAGAAGCTTATTGAGTATATGACAGCCAAGGCGGATCTTGAGAATCGGGCTACTTATCTGGAGTCAAGTGCAGCTTCGAACCTACCGTATTACCAAAAGTTTGGGTTTGGCCTCAAGAAAGAGATCGCTCTTAAACGGGGGCCTGTCCCGGTTAAGCTGAGTATCATGGTACGTGAACCTCAAGCTGTTGTTGGAAGCTCAAAGTCCGCGTAGCCAGGAGATTAGATACAAAAACAAGCATGGTGTGGGCATTAGACCGCAAGTAGGTCGAGCACCTGGTTTGAGTCTTGAGATCTACGCTTCAGGTGTGTGAGTTATATTTAGGTGACAGAAAGATTACCATGATAACCAGAATAAATGATTTTCGTAACTTCATTTTCCATTTGAAATAGGCCCCAGGCACAGAGCATCTAATCTCATATAAGTCCCCACAATTTATTAGTCCGAAACGCCTTCATGATGACTTTCTTTCCTCCCTTAATTTTCCAGTACAGCCCAAGTCTCATCATCAACAGTAGTGTAAATAAAACCGTTCCCAAGCAGCTCATCTCCAGCCTTAAAAACCTCGTTCGTAGGCATACTCAACTGCGCAGCAATATTGTGCACATGTAAGCCCTCATTATTCTGAGGCGCCGCTTGTAATAGCGCGAATACTCTCCTAGCACCAGTAGAGGTATTCCTAGGTAATTGCTGCGCTGCCATATCACCCACAGCGCCACCAGCAGCACCATTGCCACCGACAAACATACCCTCACCGCTATCCTCATTTTTGACACCTTTCAATGCGTAAGCCGGCCCTCGAGTGAAAAACAAATGCACAGCTGTAGCTTCGAGAAGATGCATGCTGATTTCATTGAAATCGGTCACCGGCCGCATGACATGCGCGCCAACACTGCGCTTGTCGTTGAAAGCTTTCAGTCGGCCGTAGACTCGCATATACTGACCTTCTTGCGGGAGAGGCTTCGCTGTGTCAGGATCCTGGTCGACGTCAATCCATTGCTTTACGTCTATTATGCCGGTGCCGTCGTCGATCTTGAAGGTTGTGTTTGTGGCCTGCGGGGTGACTGTGTGTATTTGGCCGACGAAGGTAATCTAAGAGAGAGAAAGAGAAAGAGAGAGATGTCAGAATCCATACAATTAATTGGGTGCCGACGTCAGATTAAGGTAGCGATGCATACTTGTGTAACTTCACTGCCATCGATTTTGAATTCTGCTTCAGAGTGCGTTGGTATTGCGTCGATTAGTTGCTTGATAGTCACAGGTCTGAGAGTATCTTTGGAATAACTCTGCAGTAGAGTTAATTGGAAGAGACTGTCTAATTTATGTGATGCAGAACATACCTTCCCTGGGCTATCTTGACTTCCGCCTTGTGAGCCATACCCAGGAACAAAACCACCTGCATCTGCCCCGCCTTGTGCTCCATAGCTTGTCGTGGAATAAGCGCCGTAGTTAGCTGCTATTATGTTAGCTTGTGTATCCAGTAAGCTGAATTCGCGGTCATACCCATACTTGCGATTTTGCAGTATAGTGGTTGCTATGCAGGTTGTATATTTTTCTCTCGGGAGACGCGTCGAGGGGGGCGAGGATTATCGCGACTCGTGTATAGTGCAATGCCTCAGGCAGTAACAGCTAGTTATGACAATAAACGATAGGGCAAACAGTGGGCTGTTCAATTCAGCCTTTTAATGTCCGTTGAGAATTTTAATATGGTTTGCTGTAGTCCAGAATCAAGGGAATACACCGGCGTAAAGATATTTTCAGAGATTGACTCGTCGTTGATGTAGAATGTGGTTCTGTTTATTTTCACCTCTCTAGCAAATGTAATATGCAGTAATCATAGGATCAATCATAACGCCATAGAAGACCGAAAACGCCATCGAAGTATATCTATACCTTCAAAATAAGAGATTACCCCAGTGGCTTCGCCTTCTTCTTCTTTTTCTTCTCCCCTCCCTTCTGGAACTCTCTCCAGCTTCCAATTCTCTGCTCTCTAGTACTCTCCCAATCCTGCTCATGCTCTCTCTTCCTCTTTCTAGCCTCAACCTCTTCATCAACTTTTTTCTGCTCTCTGCCCTCCTCTTGCATCTGAGCCTTCACCTGCCTCCTACGCCGCTGCTCATTATCGATCAGGACGTACTTAGCCTTCTCTCTCCACTGCTTCGCGAACTCCTCCGTCTTCAACTCGGGGCTATCTACGGTCCATTTATTCTCTCGTATAAGGAGCATACGCGCATCGGCAATGGCTTCATCTAGTCTTCCGCGCGCTTTTTCGTCCAGGAGCTCGGTTTGCGCTTTTTTCAACCGGTCGAAGGCTTCCGGGGCTTGTGGATTCGATGTCTTATCCGGATGGATCAACAGAGACTTCACGCGATAGGTTTTCTTAATATCTGACTCCGGCACACCAGGTTGGAGATCGAGGACGGCATACCTAGAAAAGGACGCAATTATTAGTTAGCCTGCTTGAAATTAAACCGGGGGTTCCATTATGGTAGTTGACTTACGAATCCAGACGGAACGCCTTGAGAATTCGGTCGATTTCTGCATCCTATAGTAAAAAGATATGTAATTAGTGGTTTGCTAAATAAAGTTCTATTATTTTTTTGCAATGTCCTCACCTTGTTAAACTCCTTTGCCTCTGATTCCAGAGCTTCAAGAGCATCGAGATCGTCATTAGCCAGATTTGTTTCGGCAGACATAGCTCACCAAATTATGGCACGGACAGAGAACCACAATTCTCTATCAGCTTTGAGTCAGTGAAGCTTGTTTTTTTGGCTCTTTCGTGGCGGGTGGTTAGTTACTGCCAAAGAAGGCTATGGTTCGCTGATAAGGTTAATTGATTTGCCGTAGTTAGAAGTTAGTCACGTGCCTCACGATACTTCCGATAACAACTTTGAAACCTAGAATATCAGATCTAGTACAGTAATCGTATCAAGATTTATCTTCATAGATATTTCAAAAGCTATGCTTATAGGATGCCTATAAACTCAAAACCAGGCTAGAAAATCATAAAATCTCCTAACATTTTCGTCACATAAATCACACAGAATCCTGAAATATTTTATTAAAAAAGACGGAAAGTTAATAAATTCTAAGATGAAAGATACATCACCTGAAATTTCTCAAATAAAACACGTCTACCATATTCCAGCAAGGTAATAAAGCAATCAACCCATTGGCCTTTTCCTCCAACCCCCTTTTCAAAGTCAAGAGGACGTACAGCCCTAGAACTCCACCTCCTACCTCATCCTCAATTCCCTCTCTCGCTTCTCAATAGCCGCAATTCTTCTCCTAATATTCATATCCGCAGTCCGAGCCCTACTCCTAACAACCGCCGTCATCCTTCTCTTCTGTTCCTGAATCTTTTCTCGTTCAGCCTCAAATTTCTTCTCATGCTCCAGCTCCAAAAGACCCAAAGCTCTTGCCCGTGTTATAATTTCCTCATTCTCCTTTGCGATAGCCTTCTCCCTATCCTCTACAGCCTTTATCCTCTCATCAAGCTCTTTTTTACCTTTGTGAGCGGGTTTCTCAAGAAGTGCCCGAAGACGCTCAACTTCCTTCTCCGCCTTTTCTACAATCCGAGCTTTCTCATCCATATATTCATTCCAACTTTTATCCGTTTGCTCGATGACCTTCAAGGCATTCATTCCGTATTCGTAGTTGATCTGCTGCTCCTTGGCATTTTCTAGGAGCTTATTATTCCTCTCTTCCCAAACACTTGCTCGCTCAGGCCAGTAGGGTTTCTGCACTGCGATGACGGTGGGCTTGAATTCCATCTCCTGAGTCACTTTGACACCTGGATGAGATGCATGAGCTGGGATCACGAAGATGGTCTTTGACTCGCGCGATCGTAGCCGGAAAAACCGCGTCACGACATCGATGTATGAGATGCCCTTCATTTCTGTGGTAGGGTCTGTTGATTGATCTCCACCGTTAATACTGCTACCATCTCCCTGTACTTTATTGATCTCGCCCATTACACCCTGGGATTCCCACAACTCCTCAGCAACGCGAGCTTCTCTGTCCTGGCGATCCAATTCACGATTGAGATAGTCCCAGACATCATTTCCAGCATTGGCGAGCACGAAACGGTCTTGAGGATAGCAGACTGGCCGTCCTGCCCGACCAGCAATTCCAAGCTGGGAGATGGTCTGTCGTGGGACAACTGCTTCACCAGCTAGCACATCGATGGCATTCGCATACTGGATTTCTAGCTCATGCATGCGTGCGACTAGGTTCTGCGTAAATAGAATAAGAGAGCCGAGGATGGTCTTTTCAGCTTGTGCTCGGTTTTTTGAATCATCTTTCCTTGGAAGGATAGCTAAAAGGCCACCTTTGGCACTGTATTCGTGGTCTAAGCGGGTGAGAATGTCGTCGGCATGGCGGATGAGGGCTTGTACGTCTGCATAGATATAGACGTTGTTATTGTCTGGGGATTTTCTTCGTTTATGTAGGGGACAGATATCTGGAGTGATTTTTGTCATGGAATTATATTCATTTTTGAGGAAATTGAGTGGCTTGTTATGATATGGTTCGTCGTTTTTGTAGGGTTTCGTTAGGTCGGACAGCCAGTCGAATGTCTCTCCTTCGGTGAACTTAGGCGCGTTCTCCAAAGTACTGTTGGCATTGTTGATCTCTCCCAGTTGCGAGCTTGCACTTAGATGCTTGATCAAGATGGTCAGTGCCTGCGCGTGTTGTTTTAGTTGGGTCAATGTTGGCGGATGACCCCTAGTGGAAAGATAACAGCAATTTAAATGGCGAAGTGAGTCCAGAATTTCAGAGTCACCATACTTGATTGTAGTATCTCCTATGAGTAACTCAGTGAACCGTGATGCGTATGGCCCGGCAAATTCTGTCTCTTTAATTTCATTCGGTTTTCTGCCGTGCAGTGTGAGATTGGCATGCCAATATCGCAGGGTTTGTGACACACCTATATTCATCGCGCTGCTCTTCTTGTTTATCTTCCCACGCTGAGGAACCTCGAGAATCTGAACTAGACGATCTCGGTCCTTTGATGATTAGAACATAAAACTCCTAAGTGACAGATGGGTTAACTCACTTGCTTGAAGTATGTTTTGTTTCGTGGGCTCTTTCTCCCGATGTATTGGTGGCATTTCGAAACTCAGCAAACCAGTCGTGGAATTGGAGAATCAGTCACAGACCACTTTATGGTTAGGAAGAAGTGAAGTAATATCTGAGACAGGTAAAGAAATTTCAAACGGGTTGAAATATAAATGTCCTCCTGAGTTGAGATAAAAAGCCTAAGATCAAAGGATTATGCTAGGGTGGGTTTTAGGTTAGAGACAAAGGAAAAGAGAACAAAGAAGTCAACCGTAGCATCGTAGGTTGATTGAAGCACATAGACCCAAATGCACTACCTACTTTATATAGCATTCTATCTACATTAGAGCTAGATGCCTGTTGTATTGAATGCCAGTGGCACCATGCCATCAAAGAAAAGGCTATCCACGTTTAGTAGAAGCACATGCTTTCTTGCTCATGGTGGGAATAAGGAATGACGAACTTAAAGAGCATGACATCAATATCATGTATAGAGGAGAAGAAAAGAGAATGAAATATAAAATTACCCTGGATGTCTGCTTAAATCCTGATTTCATGTATGCTTCTGAGAACTCCGTATTCCCAAAGCTTTATTGCAGCCGCAATAGCAGAGTTGGTTCTGAATCCAAAGCATACAGAAGAGAAGTTAAGAGCTCAAACATATCTACCTCACCAATCATAAAACAGATGAGAGATAAATAAACACAGAATTGTATTTCTACATGACGAGTGGTCTTGCAAATGTGGTGTCTATGCAAAAGCACCGTCTCAAGGATGAGCGATAAAGGAGTCGTCAACTTTGCAGCCATAATTTTAAGGCATTGATATACGCTCTAGCCAATCATTACGACCACCCTTCTGCTTGAAAGAAAGAGGGACAAGCAATTGAAAATTTCTTTCATGCTTGAACAGAAATATAGATTGATTTTCATGAGTATGCGCAAGGATGATTTCTCAATCCCTCATCTCTTTCATCGGAAATTGGTAATCTAGGAGCGCAGTACTTCTTTTCCTTCAACACTAAAACTGTGGCCATATATAAGATGAAAAAAGCACACATCTGTCACATACGACCATAGACTGAGGAATACTGGGCATCCCGTCCGCTCTGCCATACATAAGCCTCAGATCGGGAGATCAGTAGTTGGGTCGGTGACGACCAGCGAATACCTTCTGTTGTATGTTCTTTTCTTGCAATTTTTTTGGTCTTTTTTGACTAGTGATGTAAGATTTTGGGGTAAGTTGCATTTTTAANTTTTTTGTCTCGGGTTAATATCGGTTATACCGTTTGGTGCTGCTTTTGTACGTGACTACTAAAATACCTTTGTTTCTTGGTTTCCTAGCACGTGCCTATTTAGTAGTAATAATGAAATCATAAAATATGGATATGTGTTAGAAGTCTCCTTGGCAACTTTTGATACTTGGGAACAAAGTGTCGCTGAATGCTGGCTGATCAATAATCAATTTGCTCATGATATCAATCTTGGAGGTTACGGTTACGGTACGTCCGCCCTGAGCCCGCGTTCGCTAGTTCCTCAGGCAATTCCCCCAAATGACCCTATGTCAGCCACAACAGGGGGCCCCTTCAGCTGTTGAAGGATGTTTGCTCCTGGGCAGTCGCATTTGGGGCTGGTGGAAGGGTGTAGAATCAGGCCTGTAGCGTACCCTTGAACCCTGAATCCCAGCCGGCAATCGCAATCAAAATCTACGGCGGGACCTCCGTGAGGATGACTGCGTCGTCAAGCTTCTGACCGATGCAGTAGTTCCAGCGGTAGTGTAGATTCATACAGTAGGTGAAGAATAATAGTTAGGTTGTTGCGGGTACTGTTGAGAAGGACGGGCAACGGGCGGAAAGGATGCAGGACCACGTGTGTTGCATTGCCAAACATTACTGATGGGTTCTCGGGGAGAATGAGGACGTTTGGCTTGACAATGCGAATGCAAAAAGTTCGTTGGCATCCTGGCATCCCTGGTGGTGATTCGAGAGGCACGTAAAGTATGGAGTACACGTAAGTTAGTTACTCGATCTCCCACCGCGTGAGATAGGCGATGCTAATGAGATTGTCGGCCCCCTCGGCCCTGCGATCTCACTGGACCAGTGCGTTAAGAAGCTTATCGGCCTCAGTTTACCGCTAATCTAGGGATCAGCGATCTCTAGATCACCATCACAGTACAGTATCTATCGATCACATCATCGGGTTCCCCAAGATCAACATGGCCTAAGCGGTGGGTGTGACGATGAGGAATGATGCTACAGGACTCCGTCGTACCTACAGTAATCTGCTAATTTATCGTACAGTAATGATGGCTGTTACTGTAGATGAGGATCAGCACTGGCTTGCTATGGATCGTGTGTGTGTAAAGTGGTCCAGCTCCCCGAGCGCGGCGCAAGGTGGCCAGGCTGAGACATCGACCTGCGACTGGAGCGTGTGAAAACGGGTGTGAGTTGCGAGAGTTTTACCACCGTTAGGGTGGAATAATTATGAGAGAGTGAGAGTGAGAGAGAGAGAGTGAGAGAGAGAGTTTTCGCAGTCCAAGTCCACTGTTGAGTGCTGATCCACTCACTAATCGAAGCCCAACTCAGCTCGGCGGGTAACCGATAGTTCTGGGCTGCAGCTCTGGGAATCCTTCTCGATGTTGCCAAAGACACTGGGCATGGGCATAAGTTATGGAGTCCACAACTGAACAATGCAGTGTGTTTGGCCGAGTCTGGCGACCGTTGGAGGGAGAGAGATGATGGTAACCGGTGGAGGTTATATTAGAAGTACGGATATATATCGCACAACAGGTTTCTAGTGTTTGCTTTTCTCTCGCTTGGCAACATTCGATGGTCATAGCAGGTTGTTCGTTACGTGGGTTGTGTGCAGCAAGGAGTGAACAGTCGTAGTCATAGTCGTAGTTACAGACCGTGCTACTCTACTTTAATTGTCGTGAAGATGCACATCATCCAGCACTTGGAAACTTCTTAGACGACGCACGACCAAGAGTGTCCAAGCAAAACCCAATCGTGCCCATCTCCCAGTGACGAGCGTGGCGCCTGCCCCTTGTTGCTGCCACCGGGCGATGTAACCGAGCAGCAGCATCCGCCCGTCTGCCCTAGTGCTTTTCTGCCGTAGTACGTGTAAGTTACCTGTTCTCGGCTCCTTTTGGCTTTGGAGCTATTGAACCTGCTTACCTGGAGATGACAGTGGCAAAAGATTCAAAACAATCCCGCTGCTGGTGCGGGCGTCACTCCCGTCTCTTTTCGGCGTCGCTGGCGTCTTCTGCGTGTCTTGGTCCAAAGTCAGTCCAGTCCAGTCCAGTCAAGCGCCGTCCAGCGCACTGACGGACCTGACGATTCCTTCTCTTCCCCTGCACAGCTCTGTTGTTGCTGAATCTCTTTTTTTTCCCCATGTGCGTGTTTTGCTTGCCAACCAGCTAGCTTTGCCTATCATCCAACCCGCTTGTGTCTCTCGTTTCCTTCTTTTTCCTTTCCTCCAACCCATCATCGTCTCCACTGCTCTGCGCATTATCCTTCCCTTCCAAGCTTTGGTGGCTGCCGTGACTATTTATCTAGGAGCAATTGAGGCGCCGCGTCCTTTTCTCCTAGCTTGTCCCTCCTTTCTTTCCTCGATCTCTTTCTTCTTTTCATAATCCTCCTTGTGCGTGCTCGCCCGCCATTTGGGGTTCCTGGTCTTATCAGCGGTATAATATAACCTACCCACCTTGGTCTGCCAACTCACCAACTGAGGTATCACCACACGGAAACCGCCATTCCACGAAAAAATCAAAATCAATTGTTTTCTTGCGATTATAATCTTGATAATTGACCTGGGGTACCTTCAACTTCTATATCGGAGCATCGCGACCTGAGGGTCTCCTTGCAATCATGAGCAACCAGGGCTCGGCTCGCGACCAGCCTGCCACCTCTGTCTCAGGCCTGGTCTCAACTCTCATCCCAACAGCCCTCATCGCTGGTGTCTATGTTGCCATCTTCATCATTCTGCGCCGCACTCAGAAGAGATGGTATGCTCCAAGAACATACCTGGGCAGCTTGCGCGAGCAGTAAGTGACGTCATTTTTCATTGGTCTTTCAAGTAAAAGATGGAAATTTCTCAAAAAAGTGTTTATCAAACGCAAAAGAGTGTCTATTCGAAACTTGGGGCGCAATTAGCAGCCAAACACAACCATTAGGCATGCGTAGATTAAGCCGTGCACATATACTAACACAGAACTTTACAGAGAACGCTCGCCAGAACTGCCCAGTGGCTGGTTCAATTGGATAGGCCCCTTTAGGAAGATCCCCGATACCTACGCTCTTCAGCACCAGTCCCTCGACGCCTACCTTTTCCTCCGTTTTCTTAAGATGACCGTCGTCATCTCCTTCGTGGGTGCTCTCATCACCTGGCCCGTTCTCTTCCCCATCAACGCAACCGGTCACGGGCCCAAGAAACAGCTCGACATCCTCTCCATGTCCAACGTGGACACCTCGACCCATAGCGGCCGAAACCGTTTCTATGCCCATTGCTTCATCGGCTGGATTTTCTTTGGCTTCGTCATTATGCTCATTACCCGGGAGAGCATTTACTATATCAATCTGCGCCAGGCTTTCTTGTTAAGCCCAGCCTATGCCAATCGCATCTCCAGCCGAACGGTGCTTTTCACAGGCGTGCCAAAGAACTATCTCGACCAAGCCAAGCTGAGAAAGGTCTTTGGAGATCAGGTAAAGCGAATCTGGATCGTGGCCGATTCGTCGAAGCTGGACGAACTAGTTGAGGAGCGCGATGATGTGGCCTACAAGCTTGAAGGTGCCGAAGTGAAGCTTATCAAGATGGCTCACCAAGCAAGGATGAAGGCCATCAAGGCAGGTGCATCCTCGGAAACTGAGCCTTTCCCCGAGGTGGCCGATGCCGATACCGAATCCGCCTCGCTCGCCGGCCGCTGGGTCCCGAAGAAGAAATGGCCAACTCATAAACTGGGCAAATGGGGTCTCTATGGAAAGAAGGTCGATACTATTGAGTGGGGGCGAGAGAAACTCTCCACCCTCATTCCTGAGGTTGAAGCAGCACAGCAGGCGTACATTGCTGGCGAGACTGAGAAGACTGGCGGCGTCTTCATGGAGTTCTACAACCAGGCAGAAGCTCAGTCCGCCTACCAGTCACTATCCCACCACCAGGCTTTGCACATGTGTCCTCGCTACATTGGAGTTACTCCCGGTGAGGTTGTTTGGCCGTCGTTGCAGATCTCATGGTGGCAGCGAGTGGTGAGACGGATTGGCGTGCTTGCTTTCATTACAGCCTTGATTGTCTTCTGGGCCATCCCGGTGGCAGTCGTGGGTTTGATTTCCAACGTCTCATATCTGGAGAGTGTGAGCTTCTTGACATGGTTGAAAAAGATCCCAACTGTCATCATGGGTGTTGTCACTGGTCTTCTTCCAGCTGTTGCGTTGTCAATTCTCATGTCCCTTGTACCTGTCATTATGCGATGTGAGTTCCCTCTTCCCCTTTCCCCCCCTATCTGAAAACAGAGTGGCATGACTACGCGAGCGTATACTGATGTCTCAATAGTGTGCGCCAAGAAAGCCGGAGAGCCATCCCTTGCGCGGGTAGAACTATTCACTCAGAATGCTTACTTCGCATTCCAGGTCGTTCAAGTCTTCCTTATCACCACTGTTTCTTCGGCAGCCGCTTCAGTTCTCTATACGCTCATTAAGAATCCAACTGGCGTCACCACCTTGCTCGCTAACAACTTGCCAACCGCATCTAATTTCTATATTTCATATTTCATAGTCCAAGGTCTTACGGTGTCTTCCGGAGTGATATCTCAAGTCGTTGGGTTTATCATCTTCAAGGTATTGTACAAGTTCTTGGCTGGTACACCAAGAAAAATGTATCAGAAGTGGGCTGGCTTGAGTGCTATTTCTTGGGGTAGCACCCTTCCGGTATATACCAATATTGCAGTTATCGGTATGATTTCTCTTTCTTTTAGCTTCCCTCTTTCCTATTTTGTGATAGCCTCAACTGACTTCGATCCCAGCAATCACCTACTCCTGCATCGCCCCCTTAGTTCTTGGTTTCTCCACTATCGGAATGGGCCTTTTCTACCTATCCTACAAATACAACGTTCTCTACGTGACTGATTCCAATATCGATACTAAGGGTCTAATCTATCCTCGTGCCCTACAGCACCTCTTCGTTGGTGTTTATCTCGCAGAGATCTGCATGATTGGTCTATTCGCCGTCGGAATTGCCATCGGCCCGCTTATCCTAATGATTGCATTCCTAGTGTTCACAGTTCTTTATCACTTCAGCTTGAACGCAGCCCTTGATCCGCTCCTCAATACGCTGCCAAAGACGCTGATGGCAGAGGAGGATATCTTGCAAGCTGAATCCGACCTTGCAGCCAAGTCAAACACCTCAACCACCCAAGAAAAGGACGCCTTCGGCAAATCATCCCAGAAAGACGCTCCTCTTCCATCCGTGGAGAAGAAACCCAACTTCATCACCAAGTTCTTCAAGCCGCATATCTATGCAACCTATTTCCACCTCCGTACACTCGTCCCCTCCATGTTAATTGACCCAGATCACCTCTACACCGAAGATGTCGCCCGCGATGCCTACTTCCCTCCATCCGTCAGCAGCCCAGCGCCGCTTCTTTGGATCCCTAGAGATGATGCTGGTGTGAGTAAGCAAGAAATGAGCATTACAGGACGAGTGATACCCATCACGGATGAGGGTGCTAGCATTCAAGGCGAGAAGAGCCAAATAGTGTGGGATATGGAGGATGCTAGACCACCGGTGTGGCAGGAGAAGATTTTATATTAGTCTCTTACGCACTGGCTTTTCTGTTTTTACNTTTTTTTCTTTTTCCTTTTGTTCTTGGGATCGGGTGATATATTTTTAAGGGAGAAGGTCAAGATACCAAATAGCAAGGGACGACTAGGGTAGAGATAAAAATAAATTAGGAATAATACTAATATAACGAAATGATTCCATCTTCCTTCCCTTTTTACTTGCCTCTTGGACGTTCGGTGGGTGCTAGATCGGCGATATAAGAGCCTCTTCTTTAGATGGTTATCTACTCGATGGTCTAGAGCAGCGGAATTTTGACATAGAGAAAGTCAGAGATACCCAGCATATTTCCCTTTCCTTTCTCAATCACCTCACTAGTTATGGATCACAATTAAAAAAACCAATCACTACATTAGTAACTAGACAATGAATCATTTAAGATCGATTATAGGATTTTGGGCATGTAATGGATATTGCACACACAAATGATATATATATTCCGTGTGAGAGTGTTTTGTATTTTCTATATACAACAGATCTAATCCACCTGGATAGATAATAAGTTTATGATGTGATGTAATGAGGTGAGCTGAGTTAAAAGATGATTTTTCCAATACTATAAATCCATCTCAACATAAAATAAAATAAAATATCCACAGAACTCAGCCTCGATCCAATCATCGCTCCACAATACAAACACACTATCTAGTAAAAGTATACGTAAGGTACAATCCATCAATCATACAACCATCAAAAACTTTCCGATATATCTTATACCACAGTGAATGGGGTGAGAGGGAAGAAAAAGAACAGCCTAAGTCTTCAGGATTTTCTTCTAAAATAAAATAAGCATTATAATTTTTCATAGCCAAAAATAAAATGCCAGGAGTCTCCTAGGGTGTTGAAGCGGAACCAAAAATCTTGTACAGCATGTCGACAGGTGAAGGTTCGTCCAATGATATAATGCCCCGTCCTTCATAGACAGTGCTTATAATTAAGAGAATATAGCTCCGTTGTGATGGGATGCAGAACTTTCCAGCTCTGTGTTCACGATGTAGGAAGAACAATCTTGAGTGTAGGACAGATCCAAACTCCCAGCGCCAACGTACGAGAGTACGTGTCACCAGTACCTGAAATTTGTTCATTTGTTTTCACGGCAATTGACATTCAGCAGTCGTCTCAACGAGGTTGCGAGTCAGTTGGCAACTATACAGCAGACTCTTGGCATCCTTTCCCTCTAGCTCTGACACTCAGACGCCTCGAAGAGCATTTACCCATTGCTCTTTCAATGGTGCGCGCTCCAGCCAACAATCGTAAGCATATAACTGTTCTTCTTTCTATTATAAATCACTGAAACCTAAGACTGGATTAGGTTTCTTCAAAGTCGAAAATGGAAGCATCACCCACGAATAACGCAAAATGCAAGCGTGGGCTTGTGATTTGACATCTCTCAATAAAAAGATCGCTCAGATGAGATGCAACCTTAAGTATCATAGGCAAATCCTAAGTAACAAGAGGGTTCGGAAACAAATTGAGAATAAGACAAGATTGGCTGGCACATTTCTAAGAATTGGGGCTGTTGATTTGTATGCAACTTCCTCAATGGCAAAATAACAGATTGCAAAGACATATATGGAGATAGGGCTGATTACAGGAAGAAGTAATACGCATATCGTTGCGGCGCCTTAGATTATAAGCAACGAGGGGCAGCTACATGCGGATTGAATTTGCATCGGTGATTGGTCTTCAATTTTAGAGATGAGTTTCAGAACCTGTTGATTATACCACTTTGATAGCAAGTACAATTGTATGTGTATTTTAGCTGAGATGCAACTGCTTCTGATTCGTCTTTGCTACAATTGTATCATACGATAGAATTCTAATTGTAATCGTTCTCTTCGAGTAACACCCAAAAAAGAGAAGTCATAGCCTTGCCAACATTCATCATCTTCATCTTCATCTTCATTTCATATTTAAAATTTAAATGACATTGTATCTTCTTGAAATTTTGCTAAGTCAAAATGTTACTATCCCACCCCCTAAAAGATTCATACCTCTACACAAATAAGTCAGACTCCCGGGAACCCGCGCACCCCCCAACCCGCGCACCTTCRCCACCACATAGGGCCATAAAAAATAATTGAATTGTACCCAACTACCTACACTTAACTAGCTAAATTTGGAAGTTAATTAAAAAGCTATCCATTCCTGATTCTTCTACTGTATTGGCTGACAATTCAAGACTTGATTCAGGGTTGTTTGATTTGTACAAAGCTCATTTTGCCTCCTCCTCCTGTTGAGCCCTTATAATGTCCTCAATACTTGCAAAAGTAGAATTAGGATTAAACTGAACTTTGGTTCTACCTTTGGTACTTCTCATTAAATCAAGTTTAGTCTTTATACCTTTGTAATCATGTATAGCCTTTACTTCAGATGCATTAGAACAGCCTATAGCTTTTTGGGCTTTCCTCAAGAAGGTTCATATAAGTCTATCCACTTGTATAATTGCTTGAATTCGACAAATAGTAACTGTAAGATTATGTACATTCTCAAGAGTAATAATCCAGGTTTCATCTAATGTTAATTGAACCTTTTAAAAAGTTTGAGAAGTCTTTAAATTCAATTCAGGCTAGCCTACTTTAGTCAAGCATAATCTATACACTTTGTCTAGGTTAAAAGGTACTAAACTAGCAACTCTCTATCTACTTTTGATTATAATACTAGTAAAGCTCTCTTGACATACCTTTTCATAGCATTAGCAAAACTAAATCTTCTTAATAAGTGTTAAATTGTCAAATTAAGCTAAATCTGCTATTTGACTTTGATAATTCTTTTTAACTGACAAAAAATAACTAAGATCCAAAGGTTATATAACATATAAGGAATATGTAAGTAAATATAATACCTTAACATTGCTTTGAAAGTATTCCTATATAAATTCAAGAGTACAATAGGTTTTATAACTGTTTATAACCAATAAGATAAAAGTAATAGTTTGTGTATGTTGAAGAAGGAATATATTATAAAGTTAATCAATTGCTATGTCTTTTGAGGTTCAGCTATTAAAAGAATGTATAAATTTCCAGTTTAAATGCTGNTTTTTTTAAAAACCAAGTTGATTGAAGACCTTAACCTTTGAATATAACCAGAGGTTAGAGTAATTTACCTTGAGCTTTAATTATTTCAACAATAATCATCCATTCATGATTTTCAAGGTTTTTAAAGTAAGTTTGCTTTTTACTTGAATGACTTAGAACCTACTGATTACAACAAGCTTTTAAAGCTATACTTGTTTTATCCATATTATAAATATTACATAGTTGAATATGGTATTTAGTTACAGTTTTTTCAAATAAAGCAAACCACTTACATAAAGCTTCTGGGTTAATTCCATTCATACATGCTGAATCAAGGGTCTTTCCTAATAGAGTAGCAATTTGTAGATTACAAAGTTTGAACTTATGAATCCAATTGTAACCTATAGAAGGTAGTAATCCAGTTAAATTGTTATTATCTTGACTAACACTTTGAATAATTTGAGCCATTTCTCGCACTTTAGAGTAGGAAGGAGCATGTCCTTGAGAATCTAAGTCTAAAATCTACTGTACTAGCATTTGCTCTTGGGCAGGCATTAATAATTGTTGATAGGCATGACTAGTTAATTTGTTTTCTCCATTCCTTAGTCGTGTCCTTAAGCTTGATTCGTTCAGGCCATATGCTTTTGCACAAGCTCTCACTGACGGATATTCATGATTTTGGTATGCTTGAATAGCTAATTGAAGGGTTTCATCCTTTTCTCTTGATTTGCGATTCATTTTGAGTTGTTGTTGTTGAGTTATTCACGTGTAAAGTTTGTAGACGTGTTGTTGTGGAATGGTGTGGGGAATGCGCGGATTAGGGGGTGCGCGGGTTCCCGGGAGTCTGACTTAATAGAATAGTAATTATGTACACATGATATTCACATACCCTTGTAAGTTAGTCCTGATTAAGTAGTAAGAATAAGCAAAGTTCTTACAACTTCATTCTCTTACCTTTAATTGTAGAATAACTATAGAATAACATAACAAGTATATTATGTATAATTGTATATTGTACTATATACTACAAGTAAACTAACATTAATTAGTTTGTACATATAAATTAGGAGATTATTGTTTAATTGGTTAAACATTAAACAATTTACTTTTGAAGTTGAATCTTAGGAGATTATAACTTTTGTTTAATTGAATATTTAATAGTTTACTTACAAAGTTGAAATCTACTTAGTCAAAAGGGGAAACAATTATTTATCAACTTATAACTTGATTAATTAAACATTTAGTAGTCTACTTTTGTAATTGTTATTGTTGAACTTGCTTTTGCTAAAAATAATATATTTAGCTAAACATTAAGTAGTTTACTTATAAAGTTGTATAATTAATTAATTAATTAATTTTATTTGAAAAACTATTCTTTTATTACTTATTTTTACTAATTTTTATTCAAAACTACTTGAAAACTATTACTTTCTTTATTACTTTCATTTCAGACTGAAAATAACATATTAAACTATTAACTTATAATCTTTTTACTTTTATTACAGAATTACAAGCTTTTACAAGCATACAAGAGAACTTTAAAAGTTTATAAAACTTTATACTCAAGAAGACTAAGAAGTTATTATACCTTTAAAGATATTTGTCCAAGCTTTTAAGATTATAAAGTTTATTACCTACAAATAAATACTCTTTGTACTTAAGTGTAATTAACTTTGCTTTTTAGCCAATCAAGTATTTTATGTTAATATTAGTAAACTATATATATAAAGCTTAAGAATAATAAGAAACATATTAGAAACAAGAGATATAATAAGAAATACAAAGGAAAACAAGTTAAAAACCATTATAAGAATAACAAAAAGTATTATAAAAGTGAATTGGACAGTATTAATCAAGAAATAAGAATAAGGAATAGACTTTAAGAATGTTATTATAAACAATATATAAGAATACTTAATTACTAAGGTTTATAAGTATTATTTTAAGAGGACTTTAAGAACTTTATAATTGATATCTTTAAGGTTATTACTTAAAAAGAGATATAAAGCTTATAAAATTACTTTTACTATAATAGTATATGTATAATATATAATATTAAGAGTATTATAATCACTTAAACTTATATAAATGTTATACAAGAGGAGGAATAATATTTATAAAATGAAGAAGACCTTTAATATACTTCTTAAAACCTTTAAAAAGGACTTATTACCTTTATAGTTATTATACTCTTTATAGTTACTTACTTTATAAATACTCAAATCAGTTTCAAGGTTTTTAATTTAATATATACAAGTTAAGAATCAAGTACTTTTTTAACTTTTATAACTTTTCAAAATGACCATTAACAGTTTTACAAGTTATAATAAGACTATAACTTTAATCCTAAGCTTAACTTATTATTATTATCTTTAACTTAACTTGTATACATGAAATAAGTCTTTGATATTATTAAGATGTACATNAAAAAACTAAAAGTATAATAAAGTAATTAATAACTTTAAATATAAGTTGATAATCTTCAAGAGTTATTATAAACAAGTAGAATTGTCAAAGGAATTCTATATCAAAGTATTCCTTACTATATTAACAGAGTTAGCAAAAAGTTATTTTATTATTAATAACCTTGTTAAATGTACATTTAAAGAAGTATATACTTACTTATATAACTTTTACAAAGAACTTATATATTATTGTTAAATCTATACTGAATAAGAAAGCATAATATTAACCTTGATTATAATTGTAAACCTTAAGAAAACAATACTTAAGAATNATATAATTACTTAWTRACAAACTTTAAAGTATTAAAGAGTATATGCAATTAGATCTAGTAAAACAGTTGATATACTTTTAAATTATTATAACCTTCAATACTTTATAACCACCAAACAACTAAATATTAAGCAAGTATAATAAATAGAGAAATTATTTGAATATGATTTTAAGATTACTTATGTTAAAGGCAAAGACAATGGAAGAGTAGATACTTTAAGTCAAAAACCTGAGTACTTAGTCAAGGAGAAAGAAGAAAGTGAACTTATATTGAAGGAAGATGAGGGCAAATTTCTAGTATACAATAGAGGACAACTTATAGTTATAACAATAATAACAGATAAACATTAGGCTGATTAGATCAGAAAAACAACTGAAAAGGAAAAAGAGGAAAACATGTTATCAGACATGACTAAGAGTAAATAAAAGAAGATTGAAAATATTTAGTATAAGAATAAAAGGCTATATATACTAATGAAACTAACAGAGAAGTTTGTTAAAGAATAGTATAGTCTATTATATAATGGACATATAAGAGTAGCCTAATATTATTATCAAATCAATAAAGATTACTTTATTATGAAATTATAATCAATAATTAAGAAAGTAATTGTGGAATATGAAATTTATAAGAAAGCTAAGAATCTAAGAAGGAAGTCTTAAGGACAATTATATTTTACACAAATATTTAACAATTTATAAGAACTAATTAGATAAGATTTTATCATAAAACTATTAGTTTCTATAGATTGTACAACAAAAGTCAAGTATAACTTTATCTTTGTAATAATTGAATATCATATTAATTTTGTAATATTTAAACTGTTCAAGGAGATTTAAGGAGTAAAAGAGGTAATTAATATATTCTTATAAAGAATAATGTCTTAATAAGGATTACTAAAACAGATAATCTCTGATAAAGATACTAGATTCACATTTAAGTTTTAGGAAACAATAACAATAAGAATAGAAGTTAAGAGGAAGTTGTTAACAATATAACATTTATAAATTGATAGGAAAACAAAATGTTTAAACAGATAGTTAGAAGAATACCTGAGATGTTATGTTAATTATAACTAAGATAATTAGGTTGATTACTTGCTAATAGCAGAAATAGTGTATAATAGTACATTATACAAATCAACTAAGATTACTTTATTCTATGTGAATTATAAACAAAAACCAGAAGGGTTTTGTACTAGATTAGAATTAAAATCCACAAGTAAATCAGTAAAGATTTGTATAAAACAAATAAAAGAAATACAAGAAAAGATCAAGAACTTACTTTAATATACTAAAGAAAAAATGAAAAAGTATTATAATCATAAACATTTAATGGAACTAATGTATAAAAAAAGGGATAAAGTTTATCTTCTTAGGAAAAACATYAAAACAATAAGAYTAARTAATAAACTAGACTAAGTAAAGATAAGATTATACAAAATCAAAAAAGTTTATAAACCTTTAATATATAAATTGAAATTATTAACAATAATTAAGATATATCTTGTTTTCTATGTTTTACTTCTTGAACTAACACTTGAAAATGTTCAAATACTAATATTAAAAGAAGTTAATCTGGAGAAAGAATATGAAGTTAAAAGGATTATTAACTATAAGATGTATTATAAGAAATTATAATACTTAATTAAATAGATAAGATATTTAAAAAGTAAGAATAAATAAGAACTTACTTTTAATCTTATGGATTATAAGGAATTATTAAAAGGATATTATTAAACTTATCTTAGAATAGATTTCCAAGTAATAAAATCATAAGGTTAAAAAAGAAAAGGTTAATAGTAAAGAAAGAAGTTATACTTAAGTTAATAAAATACAACTTTAAAGATTATAAAGAACTTTATTTCTCTTACTTCTTTTTACTCTTCTTTATGTCTAGTTCATCTAAGGTCTTTAGACTATAATAAACTATCTTCTCAACATGTCTTTGAAGAAAAACTTATTATTTATCTAGGTAAGTAAGATAAGTAATAACCTTAATTAAGGTTTAAAAAGCTTAAGTTAAGATAGTAAAAGTCTTCTTATACTCAAAGGAAAAGTGTTTATCCTTATGTTTATATGACTTTTAAGAAAGTATATAAAAATACTTATTATTACATTTACAACTATTATAAACATATTCCTTATATTGATTAGAATCAAGAATTATCTTATACAATAATCCTTTTTATTTGTAATATGTATAAAGTATTACTTTAATCTTAAGATTTTGGATATAAATACTAAGACTTAATCTTTCTTAGTATTTCTTTGATCATGATTGTTTTAATAAATTGTTATTGTTTAGATTTGAACATTTTAATAACATGTTTAAAGAAAAGGAAGAATTAATAAATAATAAAATTATTTATAATAATAATTAAGTTTTAAGGTAATGTTAATACAAAAAGGAGATAATATTATAAGTTTAACTTAATAAACTAATTAGTATAAGCTTAAGGCTTAGTATATAGTAAATGTATACAAAGAACTTAATAATTAAGAGGTTATATAATTAAGATCATTAGATTAAAGTAATCTAATAATCTAAGAACTTAAATTAAAGGATTATGATAATTTAATGATTTAACTGTATTTCATTATTTATATAAGTATATTATAAGAACATAAGAGTAAACTCCTTATATTCAACTTAAATACATTACTAGATCTTACTTTTAACTTAATTATTTATATTATACATTTTTACTATCCTTAAACATTTACCTTACCTTATTATCCAATAACTTAAATAATGTAATTTTATAATATAAAGTTTATCTTTTTAAAAAAAACATTAAAATAATAAAACTAAATGATAAATTAAACTAAGTAAAATAAGATTATACAAAATCAAAGAAGTTTATAAACTTTTAACATATAAATTAAAATTATTAACAATAATTAAAATACATCTTATTTTCTATATTTTACTTCTTGAACTAACATTTAAAAATACTTAAATATTAATATTAGAAGAAGTTAATCTAAAAAGAGAATATAAAGTTAAAAGGATTATTAATCATAAAATATATTATAAGAAATTACAATACTTAGTTAAATGAATAAAGTATTTAAAAAGTAAGAATAAATAAAAANTTTACTTTTNAATCTTATAAGTTATAAGGAATTATTAAAAGGATATTATTAAACTCATCTTAAAATAGATTTCCAAGTAATAAAATCATAAGGTTAAAGGAAAAAAGGTTAATAACAAAAAAAGAAGTTATATTTAAGTTAACAAAATACAACTTTAAAAGTTATAAAGAACTTTATTTCTCTTACTTCTCTTTATTCTCCTTTATGTCTAGTTTATCCAAGGTCTTTAGACTACAACAAACCATCTCCTTAGTATATCTTTAGAGAAAAACTTATTGTTTATCTAAGTAGGTAAGATAAGTAATAACCTTAACTAAAGCTTAAAAAGCTTAGGTCAAGACAGTAAAAGTCTTCTTATACTTAAAGGAAAAGCATTCATCCTCATGTTTATATAACTCTTAAGAGGATATATAAAAAATACTTACTATTATATTTACAATTATTATAAACATATTCTTTATATTAATTAGAATTAAGAATTATCTTGTATAATAATCCTTTTCATTTATAATATATACAAAGTATTACTTTAATCTTAAGGTTTTAAATATAAATACTAAGACTTAATCTTTCTTAGTATTTCCTTGATCATAATTGTTTTAGTAAATTGTTATCATCTGGATTTGGACATTTTAATAATATGTTTAAAAGAAAAGAAGAATTAATAAACTGTTACAAAACTACATTATCCAGGTCACTGGATAGCCAAGGGTAAGGTAAATGTTCAAGGATAGTAAAAATGTATAACATACAAACAAGTAACTAAGTTAAGGGTAAGATCTAGTAATGTATTTAAGTTAAACACAAGAAGTTTACCCTTATATTCTTACAGTATACTTATATAGATAATGAAATCCAACTGGACCTCTTGGACCTTCCAAGTCCTATAAGTCTATGGACCCCTTAGACCCCCCAAGTCCCTTAAGTCTAATTATATCACATGATCGCTAGGTTCTTTATATATACTTTGCTGTATATTAAGCCTCAGGCTTACACCAATCATCATGTTACAGTAAAACTCATAACATTATCCCCTTTTCTGCTTAACATCATCTTAACATTAAAACGTTATCTTCGAATATTCCTTTGTTCATTAATCCTTCTTTCCTTTTTAACATGCTACCCAAACAACAATGTTCTAAGAGTAATATAGAAGAAAGAACAAGATCAAGAAAATATCAAGAAGCATTAGACTTAGGAGATCATATAATAAAGTATAATATTAAGATATCTCCTTGTAGTTTTTACATTCAAAACAGTTTAACTTACTTGATGGTTTCTAAGTCTAACCATTATAACAAGTATACTTGTTGGAAGTGTAAGTATAAGAGTAAAAGCATTCCTGTAACCTCTTAGGAAACCCTTAATAAGGAGGAATCCTATCTTGAAGCTAAGGAGGAGAAGGCTACTCAGGCTATAGCCAAGAACATAACCTGTCTTACTCGTCTTCATAAACAAAAGAAATTCCTCTACCAACATACTGGTGAAATAATCTACTATAGACTTTCTTCTTTGGATGAGTTAAATGTTATAGAAGAGAAAAAAAGGCAAGAGAAACAGAATTCCTTATAACCCTTAAAGTCATATTCTGCCAACTTAAGTATAACTTCTTCTTTTGTTGTTAACCTCTTCTTCTCTAACTTTATGATTTCATTACTTAGAAATCCATTCTAAGATAAGTTCAATGATATACTTTTAATAACTCCTCACAGCTTATAAGATTAAAAGTAAGTTCTTATCCATTCTTACTTTCTAGATATTTAATCTATTTAACCAAGTATTGTAATTTCCTATAATACATTTTATAATTAATGATTTTCTCAACTTCATATTCTTTTTCCAGATTAACTTTTTTTTAACATAAACATCTAAGTATTTTCTAGTACTAATTCAAGAAGTAAAATATAAAAAACAAGATATATCTTAATTATTATTAGTAATTTCAATTTATATATTAAAAGTCTATAAACTTCTTTGATTTTATATAATCTTATCTTTACCTAGTTAAGTTTATCACTTAATCTTGTAGTTTTAATGTTTTTTCTAAGAAGATAAACTTTATTCCCTTTTTTGTATGTTAATTCTATTAAGTGTTTACAATCATAGTATTTCTTCATTCTTTCTTTAGTATAATAAAGTGAATTCTTAATCTTTTCTTGTATTTCTTCTATTTGTTTTGTACAAATCTTTGTTGATTTACTTGTAGATTCTAACTTTAGTCTAATGTAAAACCCTTCTGGTTCTCATTTATAATTCATATAGAATAGAGTAATTTTAGTTAATTCATATAATATACTATTATATAACATTTCTGCTATTAATAAGTAATTAACCTAATTGTTCTAATTATAATTAACATAATATCTTAGATATCCTTCTAATTATACATTCAAATACTCCGTTTGCTTATTAGTCTATAAATACTATACTATTAACAATTTCCTTTTAACTTTTATTCTTATTGTTAATATTTCTTAAAACTTGAATATGAATCTTATATCTTTATTAGAAATTATCTGTTTTGATACTCTTTATTAAGATATTACTCTTCATAAGAATATATCAGTTATCTCTTTTATTCCTCAAGTCTCCTTAAACAATTTAAAGATTGTAAACTTAGTATGATGTTTAGTTACCACAAAGATAAAGTTATACTTAACCTTTATTATATAATCTATAGAAACTAGTAATTTTATAATAAAATCCTATTCAATTAATTCTTATAAATTGTTAAGTATCTATGTAAAGTATAATTGTTCTCAAGGCTTCCTTCTTAGATTCTTAGCCTTCTTATAGATTTTGTATTCTATGATTACTTTCTTAACTATTAACTATAATTTTACAATAAAGTAATCTTTATTAATTTGGTAATAACATCAAGTTACTCTTATATGTCCATTATATAACAAGTTATACTATTCTTTAACAAACTTCTCTGTTAATTTTATTAGTATATATAACTTCTTGTTCTTATACTAAATGTCTTTAATTTTCTCCTACTTACCTTTAATTATGTCTAGTAAAGCATTTTCTACTTTTCCTTTTTNAGTTATGTCTTTGATTTAATCAGCTTAGTACTTGTCTATTACTATTATAATAGCCATAAGTTGCCTTCTATTATATACTAAGAATTTACCTTTATCTTCCTTCAATATAAGTTTACTTTCTTCTTTTTCTTTAATTAAGTACTTAAGTTTTCAACTCAAAGTATCTACTCTTCTATTATCTTCACCTTTAATATGAGTAATCCTAAAATTATACTCAGATAACTTCTTTGCCTATTATACTTGTCTTACATTTAATTACTTAGTTGTTATGAAATATTAAAGGTTATAATAATCTAAAAGTATATCAACTATTTTATTAAATTCAATTATATAAACTCTTTAGTACTTTAAAACTTTTATAATAGTTAACATTTCCTTATCCAATATCTGATAATTTCTTTTTACAATATTCAGCTTCCTTAACTAAAATGCTAATAGTACTTGGTAATATTGTTTATCAATCTACTATGATTATAATAACATAACTCTTAATGTTATATYAAATATATTAGTTTTRATTCTTATTCTTCTTTTYAGATTAAAGATTCCCAAGNAAACTTCTTTTTTACAAAAGCATCTTTAATACTTTAGAATACTTCTTTTACTATATTATTTCACTTATAAGCTTAATCTTTCTTTATAAGTTCAATCAATAATATAAAGATTTTAGAATAGTTTTTTACAAATCTTTAATAATAGTTAACTAACTTTAAGAAACTTTATAATTATTTAACTATCTTAAGTACTTCTTACTCTTTAATTGACTAAATCTTATCATTAAGGGTTTTTATCTTTTCTTTAAAAATACAATGTCTTAAAAACTAAACTTATTCCTTATGAAATTCATATTTCATTAGTTTATAATACAATCTTACCTTTTACAACATTTGTAGAATAAGTTTAACATACTCTTTATATTCTTCAATACTTCTCAAATAAATGATTATATTATTAAAATATACTATTATGAATTTCTCTAAATATTTTTCCAATATTTAGTTTATTATTCTTTGTTATATTATTAGAGTATTAATCATATTAAATGTTATAACCAATAACTTAAATAATCTGTATTTTGTTCAAATAGTAACTTTTTTATTCATTACTTTTTTTTAATCTTAATTAGATTAAATACTGACTATAAGTCTAACTTGATAAATATAATAATTCCCTTCAACTTATTTATCATTGAATTTATTAATGATAAAGGGTATTAATCCTTCTTAGTTCTATTATTTAAGTGTTTGTAATTACCACAAGGTTATCTTAACAGATTATCTCTTTTCTTCATATAATACAATAATACTTTAGCTTTATTATAACCTTCTTTRTACAAACTTTTAARTACTATTTTCTTAARYAAYTATTTCTTTGTTATCTTATYCTYAATAAGAGTTRTTYGATAAATTAGTTTGTAAGCTAGTCTGAACCCCTCTTTAAGCTTTATCTTATAATCTTATGGTTTATACTCAAGTAAAGCTGAATTATCAGGTCTTTYWGTGAATAACTTTAGTYATTYATAATATTCTTCAAGAATATRTTTTATAATTTTGTTAACATARAYAAYTYTTAAAGATATTARCCTTTGTTCTTCCTTTAAGAAGRTAATYATAYTTATTCTTTAATCAATTATTAGATTATACTTCYTTATTTATTCAATTCTTAATATAACCTAATATATTCTTAACTTTATAATATCAAAAAATATCTTTTCTTAATAGCCCTTGTTAATCCTTATATTTAAGTTTTAAGTTTAAATGTTAATATACTTTTAAACTTTAGTATTGTTTATTAATGATATTTGATAATTGTTATTCTTGACTTTTGTATTAAGTTTAAGTTACTTTATAACTTATTTACTGATRAAGTTTCTCTTAGCTCTTAAATTAATCAAGGCTCTTATTNAACTTTTTGTATAATTTGATGTTTATATATAATGAACTTYTATTGTTCATAAAGTAAAGATTAATANNTTAACATTGTTAACTAATATATTATCTTTGATTTTCAAATCTTCAACATTCTCCTGAAATTCCTTAAATAATGTTATTTGTCTTGTAATAAGGTCTTATAACCTTAGTTTATCTAGGCTTTTGTCGTTTATAAATGTATATACATCTTATACTTATTCTACTATTTCATTTCCAAGRTATTCCTTTATCTTAATGATAAAGATATYACTTTCCTTAAGAATTCTCCTTRYAAAATTCARAGRGTATATTAYTACTTCTTGATTAAAYTRTTAATYAATTCTTTRTATTAGTTYATCTTCCTTTAAGTAATATAATAAGTAYTTYTAAAGGTAATRAATCTTCTTYTARTTYATTAACYATAAACAAAGCTTTYTYATYTTARTTARCTTATTYAAYAAYAATCTTAACTAGTTYCCYTTGTTCTTRTTAAGYATARTATTATTCTACTTTRARCARTTRTTCTATTAACTTTCYTAAGCTTTAGATTTCTTTATAYTATGTTTTTACCTYTRCTTAATCTTRTTAGAAAGTTATYATTARATAATYTCCTYATTATAAGTTATACTATTCTTATATAATGTAATTTAATCCTTCTTCTATTATTATCCAAGTGTCTTTAAGCATTTAGTTGAAATCATCTTAAATCTAAGTTCTTTTTACTAATAAGATGAACTTGTATATTCTCCTCTTTAACATAATGCTTTAGAGGTTAGTCTTGTAAACTAAAGTAAAATNTTTCAAAGTTAAGTTCTTATTCTTTAACAGTTACTTCTTCTTATTATACAATTTTATAAAATTAACTTTTATCTAGAANTTTTTTATCCTCTTAAGCCTTGTATGTTAATTGTTAAATAATATCTTAGGATTAATACTTCTCTAAAAACAGGATATATCTCTGTTAATACAACTTTGAAGTTTGTTAGCATAATCATCTATATTCTACTAATCTTTAGAATTAATCTTTATCTGTCTTAACTCTTAACTTAGTTATTATCTTAAGGGTATCTTATATATCAAGTTCTTGTTATAAGTATAATGTTTGTTTTAAGGATTCTTGTCATTGTCATTTTATCTACATTAATCTTAATAATATAATGTAATATAATTACTAATTCTTAATGAACTCTTTCTTCTTCTGAAGAGTTTTCTTCTTTATCTTCAAAGTTGTCTTCTTTAGAGGATTTTAACAAGATATTTATAATTCTTAAGATTCTTATAACTTCAACTTTAATTATTATACTTGACTTATTGTTCTTTTTATGAGTATTTATTATATGTTCAAGAAGTTTATACTTAAAATATAACTTGTTTTTCCTTCTCTTGTCAAGTTCTTCAAGAGAGATTCTAAAGGAATTCCTCTTTTTGTTTTTTCTTTTAAAATGCTCTTTTTCCTTTCCTTTAAAGGTCTTTCTTTTCTTTATAGCATTTAACTTTATAAGGTTATTACAATCTTTTTTCTTGTTAGTCTTTCTTTTATTAAAGTAAGATCTTCCTTTCTTGTCCAAGATTATCTTATATTACTTATTCTTAATCTTGATAGATAGATTAATAAGAGCATTAAATATAATGATTATAAGTTGTTAGTATAATTTCTCTTTGATAAAGTTCTTCAAACTAATCTTAAATTAATGTATATATACTTCCTCTTCTTMSTYTTCTTCCTCTTCTTCCTCTTCTTCCTCTTCTTCCTCTTCTTCCTCTTCTTCCTCTTCTTCCTCTTCTTCCTCTTCTTCCTCTTCTTCCTCTTCTTTCTACCACTACGCTAATCAGCGATTTAGATTTCCATCAGGCTTAACACTCTTTTCATTAGAATATCTTTTAGAGAAGCTCGAATTCAGTGTTTTAACATTCTCTATTTGCCCTAGCATGTAAACAGATGATGCCTGTCCTAGTTACTCTGCAACCCGAATAGAAGACATCATCATGTGGTAATGGTATGAAAGTCGCTACAATGAGTACACAGTCTTGATAACAGTAGTCAGATCAATCGAAACAATAAGAATCTAAAAGGTGTACTGGGAACGCACTCCCTTTTGAACAACCAGTACCTTGCTAGAGCCTGGCTGCTGTTCGCTTTTGAATTGGTAAACAAAATAGAACATTTATCTACACGTTGCACTACCGCTATACAAAGCAGGAGAGTATTGGGATCTTTCTTCCTGTCTGAAAATCAACTCCCTCTAGCCAATAAAATTAATACATTTCATGATGGGTTTCACTTCTAAACTACAAAATCTAAGACAGATAATGGTAACTTCTACCGATATTTATCCTGTGGAGGATGTAAAAAAANCTTACAATGAATTTCCGAAAAGTGAACGATATATCGCTCAAAGTGTATCTGACATTAAGTTTCGCAGGGTAGAGACTGATAGCAATAAAACCAGGAGTTTCTAACTACAAAACAGTAGTAAGACGGGTCGATAGACTCACAGTAGAGCGCACATAGAACAATGATTACTACCAAACGAATCTAAAGAAGCATTCCGACCTAAGTGGGAGTTCATCAAAGATATTTATTAGACGCGGGATATATGAATTTCAACATCACAAAAGGAGGAATAGCAAGTCGTAGCTATCTAGCTAGTTCACCAAACTTCTGGTAGCAGCCATAGCTATGATATGCTAGGTCAACTAATAGATTTCTCCGCCTATGTCACGTATCACAGCGATTCTTCCGTGCTTTGGAGACCATTCTCGCCGTGTTAATACGAATGGAAGGTTTGAAGTCTCCTAAAGTCTCTTCTAGGTCGTAGTCTCAACATCTTCTCCAATTACACGGAAGAACAATCTTATAATTTGTCTATTAGGATGCGAGGTTCATAGTAGTCAAGCTAATTAGTCTTATTTAATAGGATTTTTCGTAACCGGTGCAGAAGAGTGTATCGAATGAACCCTTAACGGCATATAAGTAGCTTTCCGCGCATCATCCAACCAAGGAATCTTAATATCCGCCACAGCCACCCTTATTAAATTGATGAGGGCATTTGAATGAGGAGCACCTTCTAGTATCCCACAAAAAGATACCCTGGGGAGACCTAGAGCTGCACAGAGCTGGGAATCACAACCCTTCGGTAATTGCACAAGCCGGGTGGGTGGTAATTCGGGGTGTGCAAGTGAGGAAGTGGCGATCAATTGAGGGAGGTGAGTATGGAGGATCGGAGGTTGATTAGAGCGCGGGATGAAGATTGCTGCAAAATGGGCATGTGTGAGATCGCCCGTAGTCGAGATATCACTTCCAGGAAGTTTGGTAATAGAAGTATCAGTGCCAACTTTTGTTGCAGTAAATTCTGTAGTTGAGTTTCCAGACCGAAGCTGCCGAGTTCTTTGCGACATCAACTCAAGTCTCCGTGTTACATGGCTTAACCCAATAACAACGAACTGCGAGATTTCAGGAGCTGGAGGAGCGATGGTGGCTCCTTCTGCTCCTTCCCCGACATTTGCTTGGTGCCTCTTGCGCTTCTTTGAGCGCTTTCCATTAGACACAGAGACATGATTAGCCCTATATTTACCTATGGGTGATAGAAAGCTGAAAATCATCAGCATTGGCCTATACCCTAGAAAACATTCGCAGATAGCATGTTTTCTTACTTGCAGAGATGCTCAAGAATTGCTGCTTCGGTCTCTTGCGAGATCTGAGGCCTGGGATAAATCAGCATGATTATATTCCAAGGAGTGTTCATATATAATCTATACCATTGAATAGTGGTGTATGGGGAATCCAGCTGGAAGACAGTCTTGGAAGTCTTCTCCATGCTTGTTTGGCTATTATACGAGGGGGACAAGATTTTTGTAGCGGATTTTTTTATAGAATTCCGAACATCAATTTATTCAAGCTCTTATCCTATCTCAATCTTTAGAATTAGAGGATTTAGAACATTAGCAAGTCGAATTGATGGGATTTCCAACTGTCTTCAAAACTACAGCCACACCCCTCTCTCTCCTTCTCCTACTCTGTACAGTACTGCCTAATCCCACCTGTAGATGTATTTGTTCATTAAGCCCAAGAGAGTTAGTCAACTTGGAGGGGCCTGCTATGACGTAACCGGGAAAGCTTAGAAAAGGCTCCCATCTAGTCACTTGCAATTCGCTTAATTTGCCAATAACACCAGGAATAATCCATCCTCGATGCGGTTAGCGTCCAACGCGTCCGAGCAGATACGGGTGGTGTCAAAGCTTGGACTTTGATCGATAAGAGGGCTTTGAAAGTAAGAGAGCTTTCTGATATCGGAAGGTCCTATAATTTTCCCTGCTCTCCCGGATATGCGCAGGCTGGCTTGTTGCTTGCATTCAGTTTCTTTGAAGCAGTGAGCCGACATTCTAGCATTCACCATCTTTACTCTCTCTGCATAACCTAAAAAGGCTACGGTTAGTTTGTCGATGTTGAGCTTCTTCTTGGTCGCCTAACCTTTGGTTCCAACCGTGGCCCCTCCTCCCAAATTTCTGATGGCCCCTCAATAGAGCACCACATGAGACGCAATTGGGGAGCTTAGAAGCTTCGAGGCTTTCTACTGCGGAGCCTCCGCTCTTTAGGCCTGATTTCGAAGATATTGCTCCATCTTGAAACTGCCAAATGGACTACGAACCAGCAGAGCTGTCGCGAGAACGTGCGGCATCTTCAGAGCCTTGCGCTACTCGCCCAAATCCTTTCGATCACGACGAGCACGCTGCACGAAAACGACAGCGAGTTTCAGGTGGAGGCTCGCGAAGTAGATCCGTTGACACGGCCCAAAGTTCGGATATTGAGCCAAATCCAGGACCTCAACGAGCTGCCACGCTGAAAGAAGACAGTACGACCGGGTTCAGTGCTGCCCCGCCACGAACTCCTCCAAGCAATCTGCAACAAAATCTACCCGCGGAACCAACCTCAAGCAGAGTAACCATCAATTTACGCTCCGCTCGTCCTCTTGATGCAATACCTTCATCGCCTCCTTCACCGGCGACGCCAACTAAAATAATGGAAAATGGGGCGGAAGCGGTGCCTAGGATTGACGGGGCGGAAGAAGTTGCCAGTCCTATACATGCACTTGAATTCAGCATCGAGACGCCACAGTCTTCTCCATCAAGCTCAGGAAGCCCCCCTATAGAACTAGTTGCGGTCAGTGACGATGACTCGGATTTCGGCCACCAAACCCCCCCTTTAGCTATTATACGGGAAGATGAAGTCTTTGTCGATCCGATGACATGTTTCCCATATCATACAGATGGAGAGCATTTGCTAGCAACTGTTCGAAGACTAGCTAATTTTTTACAATATGGTATCTCTTCCCATCAGCTTTTAAGACGTCGTAATACTGATAAATATAGACAACGTTGATAGTGAAGAGCCATTCGTCAAATTACGAGACTGGATTGAAAGAGTTTTGGCATTCATGAATCTTGACAATTGCTATGAGTGTTTTACCAAAGAACGTGACTTCTGGCTTACACTCCCTGACATCACATTTGCCTTGAGCTGGCGGAGGTAAGCTTCTGGTCTCAAGTTTCCAGACTATATTCTAATATATTTTAGTCGATTTTTTGGTCCATTTCTTCAGAGGAGTCGAGAAGGTAGGCAAGCGCTGTCTGACTTCCTTTGCCAATTTTCTCGTCTTTCTGCAAGATTTTTGGCCATGGATATCCGAACGCTGTCCTACCACAACAAGATTACCAGCGATAAGGAGCCTGATCTAGCATCTAGAGGCTACCTGTTAGCATACAGCTTTTTATTACGCAAAGATGACGGTTCCCATATTGGCAGGAATTTGGAGACTCATTACCGCTGGAACTGGGATGAAGATGTCTTAATGATGACTTCTAGTTTCCAAGCTGAGGGCGGTTCATTACACGCTCTGAAAAGTTTTGTGGATGGCTTGCTGCCCATCATATCGACATATCCTAAATTCGTTGACTATCTAACCGAGCCTTGTCGACTTGCTGCTAAGATGATCACGGACGCTGCCATTGTCTGGGAACGCTCAGATGAACAGCAATATTTACAGGCAAATATGGAAGTGTTTTCTCTTGGATTTGGTTTCTTCAAAGCTATGGCTGCCACCCTGGAGAACATAATTGAAAAGCATGTTACCTGCCTCACTCCCGACTCGGCAATAGTTCACCTATCCAGCTTAACCGCCATTCTGCGACATAGCCTCTTTCATGAAGTCGATGGTACCAAAGAGATTCTCCAAAGTCGAAAGGAAGAACATCCAGAACTCACGAAAAGACATATCCCAAGGGTAATCTCAACCGAATGGAAGTTCAAGGTACTCCATAAGCTCATTACATCCGCCCAAATGCAACTCCGAGTGGCTGGTGTCACGACGATGTGTCAAGACCTGCTTTCACTCTACCAGAGTGTAAGGGGAGCCGACCCAACTTCAAATCCCGTTCTATTATACTTTTCAAATTTTGTTATCCAGAATAAACTCGTCGACTACATAGTTGGTACAGGTTCCCACCCAGAAATCATCAACGAAAGCAATAACATTCTTGGATTCCTTATCGTCACGAAGACTTATAACACAGAATTGACAGACACTATCTGGCAAACTGTGATGACTAGCCAGGATCCTAGAGTTGTTGATGCTATCTTATTAATGGTACGGCGATGTTTAAATTTGTACGACTATCAAGCTCTCTTGTACATCTGCAGGAAAATCAGTGCTATCTGCTTGGAGGCATTCACGATTGCGATGAGAGGCTTCTGTGAATCATTATTTAGAGAACTTATAAGCAAGTCCGCTGCAGAAGGATTCCCACACGTCGATGCGCCACCATACGACCTATGTGTTCGGTTGATGCGCGAATCTTCGAGCAAGGTGGAAACATCTCCAGTGTGTAATGATATCCAGAATTTTGCAGCACTCCGACTGCGGGAGCTTCTTAGCCATGGCCCTCCTGCAGATGTTCGCAATGAGATTTATGTTAGCTGCATTAAGGATATATCGGCGAGAACGCCTACAGCTCCGGGTAGTATATGTGCTCTAAATGCACTGCTTCGCCAGAACATGGTCACCGATCTTCGCATCTTAACTACAATGCATGGCTTAACGAAATTAGTTATTGAAGAGCTAGAATCTACCATGTCAGGAGATCCAGATTCTTCAACCCAATCATTCATGATCACGAGTGCTGCCGGCGCTGCGCGTCGCGAATTGTTGATTGCCATCATCATACATGAACCAAGCACCATTTCACCAGAGCTTACATCACGACTATGGGATCTCCTTGTTGGCAGTAAATCGCGATCTTCAGCTGATAGAGAGTCTGGATGGGAAGTCTTGAACACTGCTTCGAAGAAGACTTCGATTGAAAACTCATTCATTGCCCGCTGCTACAAGGAGAGTCTCCCCAACCTCTCACCGGAATTTTTTACCACTGGAACTCTGAATTTTGCACATTATGCAATAATATCATGGATTAGCGGATTTGACACCCATGGAATGCATTACAATGATGTGGAAGAAGAAGATAGTTATTCGTTCGAATCAGACGCACTAGACCAGCTTTGGCGAATGATCTTGACTGCACCTCAAAACACTATTGATGCTCAAGCAATCCAGATATTGGTTGAGATATATCTCGACAGCCCAGCTATTATCTCCATGTCTAAAACTAAGTCGCGCGAATTGCATTTAGCTCTTGTCAATCACTGCCTGGACCAAATGGCTGGTGCTGAGTCTAAGCTCAGAGAGTTCGGTGAACGTGCTTCTAAAGAAGATGATGATACTGTGATGGTAATCACTGATGAGGCTAAATTCCATGAACAAGAAATGATATTTTCCCGGTCTCTTGCTGTATTGCGAGAGTTTTTGCGAGCATACCAACTGAAGTCAAGATTTGCTTCTCCTAAAAAGTCAAGGTCTCCAATTGTTTCCGGATCCAGTACAGTAGAAGGAGATCCTTTGACTGTTAAATACCAATCATTTGACGGCAACAAGCATACGGAGGTCAAAAGCTTGACTCTTGGTAAGCTGAATACAGCTGCATCACTGCTTGCCAGCCTTCAACAGGCAACTGGATTCAAGAACTACAAAATTTACTGTGGTGGCAAGGAGTTTGCTCCAGATTCAGTTGATATTTGCAAATCCCTAGAGGACCTGAATCTTAACGGCCTTGTTCTAGTTCAACGGCGAGATGAAGGAGATGGGTCGGGATTTTTTGCCCCCGGCTCAAAGTCGAGCCTTGAAGAAGAGATCACAAAGCACTTTGATGAGCTATGGGGCTATCTCAGCATGCATGAGAAAGTTGCTAGAGAAGTAAGTTCTATCTCTCCCCCCCACAATATCAGTTTCAAGTCAATTATTGACCATTATACGCAGATCTATTATTTTCTTGTCCAGTTTCCGTTGTACGGACGATTACTCGACGAATTCGAGTCCCAGTCAACACCATACACGGAGATATTTCCTTTGGGTCAACCATTTAAGTGCCTGTATGCCATATATTCTCTTGGAAACTATGTGACCATGAAGTCTCTGAAGGTAAATAAGTATCAGCCCCTCAGTTTCATTCCCCGCTGACTTGTCCTAGGGTCAATTAGAGGAGGCTGTTCTCAGCAGATCAATTTCATTAATTGTTTCAGCTATTTCGAATCCTGATATTCTTGGTCAATGTCCTACTCAAGATTTGCGGGACTTCCTTGCAATAAATCTAATCGATCGTTTCTTACAATTTCTGAGAGGTGCGTCTTATTTTAGCTCCCGTGGCATTACGCGATTATTTGCTAACTCGCTCTTAGAGCCGAACCTTTCTGGTTCTATAGCTTCATCCTTTGGTAAAGATCTCGTGGACCGTCTTCTCCAGCTGCTTTATACCTCCCGAGCTGCTACAAGCTCACCAAATTCTGTACATTTGACCTGGAGAATCTTCGAAGTTATGCTCGAGGCGTCGGTTCATAACCCGTCCTTCTGGATCACTTTCAAGTCCCATTTGACTAGTTCTCCACTTCTACGGAGTTTACTTCTAGAAGATCCTCGGGTAGTAATACGTAAAAGTGTTTACAAGCAAATAAGCAACAAGTGCAGCTTTAGCCCTAGGTAAGAAATATTTGTTCTATGTCTTCATATTATTAACTCTATTTTAGTCACGCTCAGGTTCCAACTATGGAATTCATGTCAGCATTCTGGCCATTAATTACTGAACTTATTCCTGAGTCTATGTTCAAGCCGCTCCAGAGTGAAGAAACCTTGGGATTAGGACTTAGCCTGCTCAAGAGTCTCCCAGAGACAGGTGGCGAACGTGTGGACCTTGCCAGGTTGGTCGTAGAATGGGGTCGTTTACTAATTAACTACGAATCTAAAGAAGTATGCTTTCCTTGGACTTGAGCCGGTCCGCGCTAATAAAACCTTAGGTCATTGGTCATCCAGAAGCTGTTGATGGTGCCGCTCATGGACTTGCGAACCTTTTGTATCAAGCAACTAGTCTCGCACAAGTCTGGCAACAGCCTCTAGACTGCGGGTATGGCCTTTTGATCTTGACCTGATATGCATATTAAACTGACTTACCTAGAACTTTGGCTATTGGACTTTTTCAAAAGCATCTCTTCCCAGGCTTCAGAGAAGTAGAAGAGGTTGAGAAGGAGATGATTCCGGTTCTAAATACTGTGACTAGGCACTTACTCTCAGAGACCATTTACCTTCTTGTTAAGGATGATGAAAGACAATACAGAGCCATTCTGCAACTTTTAGGGAGCCTGGTTCCATATGAGAACGGCCCAGATAGTATGTTATAGTCTATGTTCGATCGATTACTATTCTAACACCAAACAAAGGCCCGTATTCTTTAGAGCTCACATTCCAATTCGACCGAAATAAATCGGTGAGATCGCCGACTGGTTATGTTGGCCTTAAAAACCTATCAAACACTTGTTATCTTAATTCACTATTCACGCAACTCTTCATGAATATTCCATTTCGAGAGTTCATGATGAATGCACGTGTTCAGGATACCTCAAATTTTAAGCTACTTGGGGAAACACAGAAGCTTTTTGGCTTCATGCAAAATAGCCTTGCTAGATATGTCGATCCCACAAATTTTGCAGCCTCAATTCGAACATATGAGGATACACATATCGATGTTAGTATTCAAATGGATGTAGATGAGTTCTACAACCTTCTGTTCGATAGATGGGAGGGCCAGATTATAGCAGCAGATGTGAAAAGACAATTCCGTTCATTCTACGGCGGTCAGCTTGTCCAGCAGGTCAAATCCAAGGAGTGCTCTCATATATCTGAGCGACTAGAACCGTTCTCTGCTATTCAATGTGATATCAAGGGTAAAAGCAGTCTTCAAGAGAGTCTCCAAGCTTATGTGGATGGAGAGATTATGGAAGGAGATAACAAATACAAGTGCTCAACCTGCGATCGACATGTAGATGCAGTTAAAAGAGCCTGTTTGAAAGATGTCCCAGACAATCTAATCTTCCATTTGAAGCGATTCGACTTTAACCTACGAACTCTTCAACGCAGCAAGATCAATGACTACTTTTCTTTTCCCAAGAAGATAGATATGCTACCATACAAGGTTGAACATCTTATGGACACCCCAGATGACTCTCCAGAAGATATTTTCGAGCTCGTCGGTATTCTAATCCACTCAGGCACGGCAGAGTCGGGCCACTACTACTCTTTCATTCGAGAAAGGCCTTCAAGCAACGATCAAGAAAGCTGGATAGAATTTAATGATGACAGTGTCACGCCTTGGGATCCAGCAAATTTGGAAGGAAGCTGCTTTGGTGGGGCTGATTATCGTGGTCCCGTTGGCCAAGGGAATCTTCAATTTGATAAGAGCTACAGCGCATATATGCTTTTCTATCAGCGATCCTCCGTTGTTGCTGCCCAAAAACAAGCTTTAGACGAGTCGCATCAGCCGAGCCCCTTTCGATTACAGTTATCACATGCTTTGTCCTCTCATATCGCTGCAGAGAACGAAAACATGATACTAAAATACTGCTTGCATGATCCTTCCCACATACCATTCGTCATTAAGATGTTCAATAATATGAAGAACATCAATGAGGGAAAATGCTCGGAGTCTCATATCTTAGAGAAACAGGCTATCACCATAGCACTCAATCACCTAGATCAGGTTGTTGCTCGGACCAAGGAACTCCCAGACTTCCCTACTTTCATGGTGGCACTAAAACAGATATTTCACAGCTGTGGCGAATGCAGCAGGGACTTCCTTGAATGGTTTTGTGATTGTCCAGAGGCACTAAGGCATCTCCTTCTTCGGAACCCGGATGCCTTTGTACGCAGCGAGATTGCATCTACTATCCTAGGAGCCTTGATCAAAGTCAAAAATTTTGTTCCATATGCATATGGGATGAATGAAGATGAAGAGAATGATGACAGCGATCCTCATGTTCTTCTTGACTTAGTTAAGAGTCTCGATAAACTAATGGACATCTTCCACAGCAGCGTTAGAGCTTGGCCAGAATATTTTGGGGTCCTCTCAAGCATTGCAGATTTAGGAAAACCTGAAGCAGTCTTTCTCTTAGATATGGGCTTTCTTCGTAAATGTCTTGATATCATATGCGCAGATCCAAGCCTCCCATGCAGTGCCCAGATTACTCGCATGCTTACGATTGTATCAAAGCGCAACATGACAAGACCGGTATCTTACGACGCTATTATTTCCCTTGTCTTCAAGCTCCTGCGAAGTTGTGATGACACGGTTACCTCATGCACAGACTATGACCAAAGAGTTGAGCTTGCTCTTGTAGGAGCGACAATACCTTTTACAGTGACAGAACGTCAGCAGCTTATGCAACACTGGATTAGATCGAACTCGAACATATTTGTGGAGAAGTTGCTATATCTCAATCAAAATGATCATGCCACGAGGAAGATCCTTATTACGCTTCTTCACTGGCAAGAGAATATTGACCATCAGATATTCAACGCCATCATTCGAGGAATCAAGAGAGATGTAGCTCCCGCATCATTCATCAGAGCAGCACTAATCTATTGCGAAAACTCTGAATCTGAAGATGGATTAGTGAGAATGGTGGACCATGTTATCAAGGTATGCCGCCAAATCGATAACACTGAAGGAAAAGAGTTCCTGCAATTCTTCAAGGGAGTCTTCGATTTAGAATCCAACCATGATGACATTATGACCGAAGAGATCTACAAATATATCCTTGAGCAGATCCCAGAGTGGGCACCTAGTCTTCTCACCTACTATGAAGCTTCTGTTCGGACTGATACTGAAGACTTTCTCACCAATCTCATCTTTAACTATGGGCCGGGAGTCAAGTCTAGTGACTCGGAAGAAGACGAATTGAAAGCCAAACTGTCTGTGTCTGTTGCTCAAGCTCTAGGCATAGCTTGTCTGCGGTACTTACATGAAACGTATATTCGAGCTCGACAACAGGCTATCCGAGCCAGTTTGTTTAGTATCCACAGCATTATTGATGCTTGTGCACCGTTCTATGACATGCATGAAAACGATGAAGAACCCGACGATATCGCTCAAGAATATAAAGACTTGCGAACTTGTAAGTTCTCTTGTTCTATTAACATGGCTTGATTTTCTTTTGCCTTGTGCAGTAAATAAACAGTAAGTTGATTATATCATCACAGCGGTTCTCACAAACATGAAGAAATGGATGGTGGAAGAGGTAGATGAGGATGTATCAGGTAAATAACACTTTTTGAGTCGCAAGACCATGTCTATATGCTAACGATCCATTTGACAAAACAGAATGGGAGGCTTCAGAAGGGGAATACGGCTCCTCCGAGCCGATGGAGAGCATCAACGAGCTCTCTCTCCCAGCAGACTCTGATCTCAACGATGTAGAGGTCCAACTCTAATGCTTTCGGAGTATATCAGATGATATCACGAATTTCTTTTCTTCTGTGTTCTCAACTTCGACTCCCAATATTTTCAAATTGTTGTTTACATTTCTGTCTTGTTCTTTTTCACTTAGCCTAGAAAATGGGCAGGAAGATCTCGGCGTACTAGCAGGTTTGTAGATTGGGATGGGGTTGAACAAGCCAGATAAAAAGGGAATGGAAATGGAATCCCTTTTAGCATTGAGCGGCGCATCGGCGTGAAGAAAATTATTCCGGGGAGTCTTGGCCGTTCTCCCCCCTCTCTATTTGCCTCTCCCCAAAAATGAAGTTATAGACAGGACCGGCGTAACAGTTAAACTAATAAATGAACGAGGACTTTCTATTACCTATAATAACCGAAGCCCTCGATCTTCTATTGTGTCATATGACACTAATACTAAAATAATATGTGACCGAACCCTCACCCTAGCACTCTCTACCTTGTTACAATTCTTCGTTATAATTTAAATGAAAGGAGGACAAAAGGAGTGTAATAACCCTGATAATTCATCCAATTTCATATCTAAGTTCTGCATCTATTTTCTTTCATTGTCATGCGTGGACTAATGCTCCGTATTATGTTATGTAAAATTTACCGGGAAAAAAAAAGCCTAACTAATCCCTAGAAGGATCCAGATCGCAGCACTTGCTCTCAAGAACCCTGTAATGCATGAAGTGAAAGTCCCGAGACAAATAAATATAAACCGGAAGAAAAAACACTCTCATCGACAATAATGATGACGACAGTTTTAACAAGTCTCTACACCCACATTCCGACCTCCAAGCTCACCAACCAAGAACCCCCATTCACCCTTAGTGACAGGACTCAGATCATCGCCTCCATTCGGGGTGATGGGGCCACGGATGTGCGGGCCGCGATCTTCCCTCAGGGGTTCCATACCAAATTCTCCCACTCCACCCTCCATTGGTGGGGGAAACTGTGTCTTCATTTTTAGCACTGGCTTTGACACGGGGGGCCTACGTTCGGTGACAGCACCCATATCGATACCGCTCATACGGTTGGGACCACCGTACGACACCTTGTAGGCCTCGTTCACATCTATCAAAGCGGACGGGCTCAGACGGAGATACTCATAGCTTCGCAGCACTGTAGCCTTAGCAGTGGTACATTCCTGCTGAGCTAGAACTAGGCGGCGAAGTTCATCCACCGCCCGCATTCGGCTGAAGAGCGATGCATGAGCGGCATAGGTTCGAAGTGCGGACTTGAAGACGTAGAGCTGATCCAGGGCAAGGAGTGTAAGGCCGTCAGCGGCGAAGAGTATCTGATTCTGAGCGAGAGAGTTACAAATCAGGTCGCGTGTGAGGGTAGAGTGAGACTGGATGGTCAGGGAGGCAGTCGAGAGCCAGTGCGAGCCTACAGCAGGAAATTTCTTTGCCGCTTTGTGGATGGTCCGACTCAGAATCTTGGAGGTTCGAGGTTCGAGGTTCATGGCTGGTAGAAGGGTGATGTTGCATGAATTTGATCGTGGGTTGGCAGTAGTACTGTTAGTAGCGAAGGAGGAGACGGAGAGCGCGGGTGATGAGCAGCCTGAGGAGGACGATGGAGAAGCCGTGCGAGGTGAAGAAGGAATGGACGACCCGACGGCGCGAGAAAAGTACGAGGACAACGGTGAGGATGATTTGGAGGTACTCGTGCTGGATATGGAGGAAGTAGGCGAAAGTGGTGTCGATGGTGACCGCATTGGTGACGGTAATGGTGAAGGTGAGTGCAGAGGCGAGGCTGTTGGCGAGGCTGGGAATAATGATGGTGGTGATGACGGCGAGGCTGAGACCACATCCGAGGGCAGCACAACGTCCTTACGGACTACAATCATAGTGACATGCACGCTTTTCCGCGCCAGGCGGGTAGAGATGTAGTTCAGCGCCTCATCGAGAGCTGGTGGCAACACGTGTGCCTGGAGGAGGGAGGCGCCAGCCTCGAGGGGAGCGGAGATGCGTGTCTTGAGGATGGCCATGTTAAAAAATGAGTGACGAGGATTTGAACCCAGGAGAGCGAACAATGAAAGAACGGATGATATGAAGAAAGATATCAAGATGGGGGGAAATAGAGTGTTGATGATGGCAAGGATATGGAGATCGAAGAGAACAGAAGGGGAGAGGAGAGGAGAGGGTGCTGGTGAAGCCGCACACACAGCTGGAGAGAGGAGTTGTGACGCTATCCACCGGATTATTATATGCTAGTAGAGCTGACTCTCTTCCCAATCTGGCAGGCACGACCAGCGAGGACAAGAATAGCACCAAAACACATAAACAAAGGCAGTGTGGAGAACCTGCCTTAGTGGTATGTCCCAAGCACGCTGTCACGGGCTGGAGATGCGGCTGCAGAGGCATTGATGTGCCTCGATATGCCTAGACGTGCCTGGCAGCTAAGAGAGACCTGTACCCTGCTGCAGTAACTTTATTCCTTCTCCAATCTCCCCCTGGACGTAAATGTGTGATATGTCACGTGCTGTGCCGGTTCGGTCTGCGGAGGCGCATTGATTGCCATTGAAGACGTTGAAAATAGAAACCCCCGCCTACATAGAGACCTAAGCGCCGGGACACCTCTCTGCTTGCTGATTGGCTAGCAGCACTCGCATGTTCGGGTTGTTGCAGCACATATCATTGGCCAGTGAACGGCTACATCATCAACTTGGGCCAAAAATAGAGGCGGCAAGGCCCGTGCGGCGTCCCTTTTCCCTTATCACACTGCAGTAGCCCCTTTGCCACGCTCTGCCCATGTTCATGCTTGCATTCAACTCTCATGCTCATCCTCATGCTCATGCCTATGCCTATATTTATATTTGTGGCCCTACCGCTCTATAGCAGAAGAATGGCACTTTATTTAGGTACGTAAAACTACGAACCTGAAACTCCACGATGAGATCCCGTGGACGAATTTCTCCAAATGCGAGTCAACCAGTGTATATTTTGAGCCTTCGTGTTTCATTTAGGTCCATGCCACCTACCAGCCGGCTTTGTCTTTGGCATCCTCAGCCTTGTCACATCCTCTTCTCCCCTCGTCTCCCTTGTTATTTCCCGCTTTCTCCTTCCATAGACCAACCTCTTTGGATTGTTTTGTTTCGCCCACTGCATTTCCCTACCTCGCAGCTTGAATGAAGCCTCAACCAATACTGATTGCATCGCTTCGCCTTTGTAGCCGCCTTGCCATAAATATCCCCTTCGCAAACATCAAGTCAACCCTTCAACTTCTCCCCTCCCACCTCTGGTGTACGCTAGGCATTGATGAGGGACCAAGATAGGCAGTCGCGCACACGAAGCCTGATCTATTGCAGGACATCGCTTACTCCTAAATATAACTCGAGCTATTGTTGCTGGAGCTTCATAGGCGACATGCGGCATAGTGTTTCATCGCAAGGCTAGCTGGATTTCCTTAGTGAAGTGCTATTAGACAGCCGCCGCGAGTACAGCATTGTAGAGTTAGGATTCATATATTCCAACTTCTATTACTTTTCATGCACTTTAGAAGCAGATGGCGGTGATGCCAGAGAGGAGTCCTCGCCACTGTAAAAGTCCATCTCTTTAAGTTTTGGTCATCGCTGACCAGTAGCCATCATCGCACCCTCATCTGTGGGAATCCCTAGTTCTAAAAGATACAGGGTAACGCTTAACCGTGGTGATACGGCGAGATCCCTTTCTTAATCTCAAAGACAATTTCTGCTGCCTCATCTGCACTCTTGGCTTCAAAGTCATACCTCTTTGTCTCAGTAGCCTTGTAGACAACAAGCTGTGATGTTTTTAGTTACCCTTTACGATCCAACTAACATAAACATATAAATCTAGACACTTACCTTGAAATTTGTGGGATGCCTCCTCTGCACTTTGCATCCAACCACGTTGCTAAAATGCACCGTCGTTGTCTTCCCCTGTCCCTCAAATACAGTTTTCCCCGTTGACGCAGGCATGATGTGCAAATACTCTCCATCAATCGCTATAATTCTCTCGTTCATTCCCACAAACCGCATAGGTTGTTTCCGCCAGACCGTGTATTTCCTGTAATTCGCGCTGCCAAGCTCATCTTGCTTCACTGCTTCTTGTGCAAGGGGATGTGTGCCTCCTGCTTGAGTCTTACGGATCTTGCGTACTGCAGTCGGTTCAGTACCGGCAGGGGGCTTGGGTGAGTGGTTTGCTGAAGGTGAGCCGGAAAGAGTCAAGGGACCGTCCGTTGCAAAACGTCGGCGATAGAGGTCCAGTTCCGTTATATTACCAATCGACTCCACTGTTCGATCTAGAAGTACGACAGTCCCGGTACCCGTCAGCTTGAGAACGTGGCTAGCTTTGTCGAGTTGTCTCTTTTTGCAGACTATGTCGAGCACATCTGCAAGATACGTATCAGTTGTTACGTCGAGAGTTATCATTTGTCCTGGTGTTGTATCGGCAGCATATATATGGACTCGCAAAAGCTTTTGTCGCCCACCTCTATTTGATTGTTGCATGACAGTCGTAGCAGGCATGTCCGCGAATGGCACATTCGGACGCAAATTAGTTATCAAGAGAGGATTAGCTCGCCATTCAGTGAAAGATGTTGTGTTCGTTTGTGGGGGCGGAGGAGACTTGGTAACTATATCATCATCTGGGCTGCTTTCAACTGCCTCCTGCTTAAACTGAGGAGTGACTTTTTCATTTTCTTTGAATTGTTCGTCAGAAGCTTCCACCAACGCAAACTCATCATACGGGGTGGAGTTAGATCTTGACCTGGCAGCTCGATTATTAGCTGTAGTAAATGCTACTACTGGCTTAGTACGATCAAGTGCGGGGAAGTCAAAGTCCACCTCCTCATCTTCCACCATACGTAGAGTCCAGCGGTTGACATTAAGCTTCTCTGCCGGAATTGACGGTTCAAGCTTCTCTTCTGCATATCTCCAGAGACTTAGACCAATGAGATCGGCCACCGTGACTTGACGGTCATTAGCCTCATTCTCATGAACAGTTCTTCGAATGAGTAGTTCGTAGGGTTTTTTGGTCGACTTAGCAAATGGTGCATATATACGTAGGTGCAGAGGGTTCGGGTCGCCTTGCCCAGATAGAGAAGCAAAGCTTTCAAAAGGCATCGCTGCCTTGGTACGTTTTGCTTTGATTGCCGCAGATAGTAGACTTTTGGGCTGTATCGTGCTAATAGGCCGCGGCGGTGGAAGTGCCTGAAGAACTGATGGGGCAGGTTTCGACTTTTTAGAAGTTGATCGAGTAAGCGCCTTTGGCATGGTACCAACAACATGTTCCACAGGAGAACCACTCATGGGTCCATCGACACTGTCTAACATGGATGTCGAATCGAGACTTTCAGCAAAGGCTGAAGACATATCCGATGCGTCAGAATCCTCGTCGTCTTCTTCTTCTTCTTCCGGAAGAAGATCATTTTTAGTTCTCTTAACCGATATGCTGGGATCTGATGTATGCTTCTGGAGAGACCTAGCCTTGGCTACGTTCCTGTTAGCCTCTCTTTGTCTTTGGAAGCCCGAGTTATCAAATTCGTTATCTGATGACATCTCGCTACTTGTAACAGTATCTCGCCTAGCACGTTCCTTCACAGTTTCAAGGGCAGACTGAGACCCTCTCCGGACTTGGCCACTAGGAGTTTTTGATGGTGAATTTCCATTAGATGACTGTCGAAGATTTGAACCGCGAATAGGAGAAGATCCTGAACGATTTCGAATTGGCATTTTAGAGAATTTGATTTGTTGTGCGGCTCGCTGTTCTCCTTCCTCGTCACTATCATCGCTCAAATCGCTGCTATCCTCCTCTTCCATCTGCTCCTTTCTTCGTCTTCGTTTTGTAGCAATTCCAGGTCCAACCGTATCCCCTCCCCCACCCGTAACCATGCCCCCTTCTTCAACCTCATCATCAAGCGCTATGTGCAGCAGACCAGCTGTCCGGGGTGCTGCTTGGAAGTATTCCGAGGTTATCGCAGTCGGAATAGGTGGTGAATGTGTTCGTTTAATAGTAGCAGCATTTGGCCGCCATCCAGCAGCCTTGAAACCGGGACCGTTCAAAAAGGAGTCATTAACAGTGATCAGACGTTCTCCAACGCCATCAGCGATTGTATTCAAATAGTTTGTTCGTAGTTGGTACGAAACCAGGCTACAAATGCGAGTTAGGAATGCCTGGCATGTGATCGACTAAGCATTAACAACTTACTCCTCAACTTGAATGACAGACATAGCTGATAGGTGAAACTCTGTGAGACCCAGCACTAAATCTACATTTATACACGAGTCAATTGCGCGGTTAAGAAGGCGTTGAGCATTAAGTGTGGAAGCAGGTTTAACCTGAACTAGAGGTAGCTCAGCCTTGTAGAACTGGCCATAGCCGTAGTATGGTGGCCGAGATCACTCTCAGATGTGTCCTACAAAACTACCTAGTTGTAGTCTGTAGTTACTGTATGCCCACAAAAGAAACGTAAAATATTACTAGAGTAATTACACTATAATTTACTGTCCAACCTTAAATCTACATAATAAATTATTGCAACAACCACACAAAAGTCGAAAATAAAATTTCTAGTATAGATGTTTATTGAAATATCGCCTGAATTTCGAGGCTCCAATGACCTCACGCATCGAAATCAACAAACACCATTAAACATAACAGCCACCTCAGTATACAACGCAACACTATATCAACAATATCAACAATATGGGACTGGTAGATTACTCGGATTCAGATACATCAGACGTGGAAGTGTATTCAGCAGCAAAGCCAGCACTAGCGCCAAGTACGACTAAACCAGCCTTTCACAGAGTAGTTGATCGTTCAAATCCAGGTAAAATCCGGGTATCCCTTCCTCATGCTGCTTTAAAAGAGGCAGTCGAAGCAGACGATGGGCCACCGACAAAACGAGCAAAACTAGGTGGAGGAGGATTTAGCGGTTTTAATTCATTCCTTCCAGCTCCCAAGCGTTCTGGCGCAGCAGCAGTTTCTACCTCGAGCAATAGGAATGGCAGCGCAGCGAAGAAAGTTGGACTTGGGATTGGAGTTAGTTTGAAGACTGGGGCTACTCCTGGATTTAGCAGAGAGCCAGAGCCAGATCAAGAAGCCGAAGATGTGAACAGAGAAGATATTGATACCGACAAAGAAGGTGCAATCGGTCCTGCAACGATTTCGTCACTGAATCTGCCTCCGCCCAAGACAGCACAAATCCCCGAACAAAAACCGGCCGAGGAGGTCAAGCTAGTAGGAAAGCCGTTGATGTTCAAACCATTATCTGTGGCGAGGAAACCTGCAAAGAAAAAGAAGTTAGCCGTGTCATCTGAGGGCAGTCCAGCTACTATATCTGTTTCTATCGCCCCACAAACACCGCAGTTGCCGCAGACACCAGTAGATAAACCAAAGAGACCAAGGGTGTCTCTATTTTCAATATCTACTAAAGATCCTGCTGCTCCAGCAACTGCATCAAGTAATGACTATCAATCAGTGATCTACAGCAATACCAACGAGCAGGAGGAGCAGGAAGAAGACGAAGCGCTATTTGGTCAACGCCCTTACGAAGAGACCCCGAATTCGACTGATTACGTCCCTCCTTTTGTGCCCACCCCTCCCGTTGCCGATTACCAAAGTTTAGACACTATAGCCGGAGATCTAAATCTCAGTGCTGCGGAACGACGGCAACTATTTGGGCGGCATGGTGCTGGAAAAGGCACTGGGATGTCGGCGACGAAAGTCATAAACTTCAACACGGACCAGGAGTACCTGCATAACGAGGAACTTAGAGCTTCTGGCCAGCAGATCATGCATAATCCTGTTAGGAGTATTGCACCTGGGAAACATAGTCTTCGGCAACTGGTTAATGCGGCACAGAGTCAACGGGAGGCATTGGAGGAGAGTTTTGCGAAAGGTAAGAGCAATAGGGCTGAGGCAAGCAGTCGGTATGGGTGGTAGCTGCCTTTATCTTGTTTAGGTATTTGTAAATGAAGTTAAGAGGGTATTTAAATATGCCCCCTTGCATTGCTTTTGGTACGCAGCGCAGGCCTCCAAGTGAAATAGTCCTATGTTAAAAACAAGTTTCATTGTGGGGGGTTTGACAATTCTATCAACCCTAATGCTACCTTTGAATCATGACTATTGCCAATAAAACGCCTCCGTTTTCAAACCCGGCTACTCAAATGCAGCCCCAATCAACCTCATATCCATCAGCCAACCACCCATCGCCGGGATTCCAAAAACAAAACAAAAAATTTTGATTGACAAGAGACCGTATCATATCCAACTATTCCAAATCTCCAATGCCGAACTATTCGTTTCGCCAGCCGTCGTTTTTGTTAGGATAAACATGTTTAAATGGATGTATCTTCTCGGTATTGTATAATATATGTGATGTAGGTAGTAGTAGGTGGCATGTAACATGAAATCTCAAGCTACAAACTTCTACCAGCCATCCACAATCCGCGTTATTGTAGCTAAAAAAAAAAAAACTTCTAGAAATCTGGAAACAACACACCATGCCTGTGGCAAAGTTAGTGTATAAGTTTAAGGACTCTAATACGATGGATAACACATACTCATCAGGACCAGCGATGAACAGTTCCGGATCCTCAGGATATTTATCAAATTGGCTTGCATCGCCAACACCAGCTTTTACAGGAGGAACGTACGGCGCATCAATGTCCTTCTTCGCCAATCTCTCCCAGGTAACCTCAGAGAACCACTGGTGCCTCTTTATATCTTCCGAACCACCATGGAGGTTTCCGAGCCGTTTGGTCAGGTCTGGTGTAATCAGACGCTGAAGAAGGTCCTGTGCATCGGGATGGATGTATGGCGGATACTTCACCCTGCCTTTCAGGATGTTCTCATAGATTTTCATTGGAGATCCTCCATCCCAAAACGGCGTGAATCCGCATAGCATTTCGAAAATTAATATGCCCAACGACCACCTATGAAATCATTAGATTTAAATACACCATAGGCAGGGCCGGGCTTTTCAATGCTTACCAGTCTACAGATTTATTATAACCTTTGCTCGACACGACTTCTGGAGCAAGGTAATCGGGAGTACCACAAAGCGTCCAGGTAATATCTGGAACTCTTTTAGCAAATCCAAAATCCGTGATCTTTAGATGGCCATGACGATCGAGGAGTAAATTTTCTGGTTTTAAATCTCGGTAGATTATCTGCTTCGAATGAAGATATTCTAGAGCTAAAGTGACTTCGGCAGCATAGAACTTTGCAACTGGATTTGGAAAGCGCTGGTTTTTAATATTAGATACTTGGCGCCTAATACATTGTTACACAGGGTTATCTTACTTGTGATTTCCTCAGTAAAGAGAACAGTTCTCCTCCTTCCACGAAGTCCATAACCATGTATAGATTTCTATTGTCTTGGAATGTGCCCCAGAGAGTAATCAAGAATGGATGCTTGACATCTTGCAGCATTCTTCGTTCATCATTGGTATGTTCCACCTGCTTCATCTTTACCACCTGATACTTCTTCAAGACTTTGATGGCATAAAATCGTTGATTATGTTTCGATTGAACAAGCTGAACTCGTCCGAAGCTCCCAGTACCCAATGTCCGCAGCAGCTCAAAATCATTTAATGAGTACTTTCCCTTTGTCTGCCTGGCCTGGTTTTGTTCGCCGCGCTGCTGGTGGCTATGGGGGTCTTGCTTCACTGCCGGCGGAGAATTATCATGCTGAGTCGCACTGCCGTTCATAGCAGCGCTAGCACTGTTACCAGTCATCTGTGGCTGTTGTGATTGTGATTGTGATTGTGATTGTGCAACGCTCTCATGTTGAGATGGGTTGATTAGGTTGGTTATGGTAGGGAGATTTTGCTGATCTGTATGTACGGACGGTCCGCCTAACTGAGGTCCAACGTAAGGTTGCCGCTGCTGTTGTTGAGCGACCCCTTGCATTGTCGATTGCTGCTGGCCCACGGACACTGTCCCGTCTTTCTCAGATGCTTCGACCGATGCAACACTCGAAAGAGTGGGAGCAGTAGACTGTGTTGAAATGGTGTCTATCGAGTTGTCGAAGCCTTTGGAGGTCGTTGGCGTTATTGGGCTGTTGGGTTGGCTCGTCGTTGGAGAGGATGGGTCTTTCTGACCAGGCGACTCCTTCGTCCTTTTCTTCTTGAGGAATCCGAGAGTCGGCATATAGAGGAGCGAAACCTAATCTCGATCAAGGGGTAATGGCGACTAGCCAGCACCAGCAGTCCCGGGGACGTGAGGGCTTAGTTTTGGTGCAAGTGAGGGCAGCTTGCAGGTGAGGGTGAAAGGCAGGAGGGGGCCGGGGATCCCAAGAGATCGAACGCGCACAGGGAATGGACCACCCGTACCGCGACCGGGTCAAGAAAGGTTCTGGAATGTCTCGAGCAGGAGATGAGACGGCAGCTGAATTGACGATGCACCAGCGACCAAGAAGGCACCGGCTTGCCGCAGCGTGTCTTGGGAGAGGGCAGATGGCGGGAGCCTTTCTTATGTTTCTTCGTAGCTCTTGGTCTCCCTGTCGCCGTGGATGATCGGCAGCGAATGGGCACGGCGGGGAAGCGATGCGATATGCGATAAGTTAAAGGCGAATCCTGTCTGGCGATACGATACGCACGCCTCGCACGCTGAGTGCACCAGCAAATGCTCAGTCGCACGCGGGGGCCCGGCGTGCAATAATACAACCCTCCCGAGAGGCAAGATTCAGTGTGATCTCAAGCTATGCAGCTCGAGCTGAAGCCGCAGGAGAGCTTCAATTGGTGATGCTGGACAGGCCTTGGTGGGGTGAATTGAGTGCGGTAAACTGGGCTGATCTTGTTAGTGTAGAAGAGCGGCGCAATTGCTGGAGCCGTTGCAGCGACGCAAATGGTGCATGTATAAGTGTGAAGATACTGTACGGTGCAGGATAGTCCGCGTAAAGTACATATAATAAGTATAAGTCTGGAATTGAAATGCAGCTGGTCTGGAATTGGGCGGCTGGAGACCGGAACAAGATATGTAGAGAGAGGAGGAGTACGACAGCACTTCTTTTGAGTCCGGCAGAGAAAGAGCTTAGGAGGAGCTAGAAAGGAGGGGGAGAGAGAGGCTGGCAATGGCGGCGGGTCACGGGCGGCCCAAGTGTGTTGAGCTCGATATTTTGGCCTGGTAAGGCATACCAGGCAGTCATGCGGGTAGCGAAGATCGGGCTTCTACCCTCATGTAATAGATGTGAACGAGGCTTTCTATGATCTATGACGCTGATCTTGCAACATCCACCGTTTGCATAGTTCTGTGCAGATCTAGACTAGTCCCGAGTGTTGCACCTAGATAGAATAGACTTCTTACCGCTAGGGGCGGCCAGAGCTGGTCCCGTGGGCTAGATTGTTACAGTACCGGCTCCGGGGATGGATAAGTGTCCAAACCTCCAATAAGCAGTTTCTACTTTGTTCGTGGCTTCATGTATTCATATCTTCATAACTTCATGGTTTCATGCCTTCACTTCTTCTTGTCCCGTAGCTCAGACCACAGTCGGTCGATGATCTGGAACACTGCTGTAACTCGTTGGATAACAGCTTCGTCGACATCTTGCCCTCCTAGCTTCTGCTGGATCTTGTCTGGATGCCACCGCACACGCTCCAGCTTCAACACCTTGTTAAGTTGCGTCTCCGTTGGCTGTCCGCCGCTCGGTCCATACAAGAAGAACCGTTCGACCTCCCCAGCCTTGACGTCTCGATAGTCTCCGCTTTCGACGGGCCAGGGAATAGCTGCCACTGTGACCCGCCCTGATCTCCCACCAGCAAGTTCCGCCCACTTCTTCAAGTAAGCGTCCCATCTATATAACCAAGCCTTCCTAGAATTCCTCTCCTGGCCCCTTCGTAAACTCTCTTCGACCTTTCTCGCGAACTCCTCTGCCTCCATTTCCTCATTCCTTCCCTCCCTAGCCAATCTCTCCCTCTCCTTCTTAGCAGCATCCCTTCTAGCCTTCTCTTCTATCAAGTGTTGATGTGTCTTTTCATACATCTTCGCTCGAACATATGCCGCGTATTCTTCGTCTGTCATGCGCTCTAACTCTCCTTTTGGTCCTTCTTTCACGTCTGAATAGATGTGGATGGGTTGGCCATAAACTCCCTCCCAATACTGTGCGCCTTCGTCGTCTGCCATTGCATCAAATAGACTCTCCCTGAACGCGGCATTGGGATCGAGGTACTGGCTCGAGGAGGCATTTGGAAGGTGGGTGTCGTCGTAGAGTGACGGGTCATCTGGAGGTCTCGGTGAGGTCTTTCTTCTCCGCTTCCTACGATGGTGGTGATGGCGATGATGGTGATGGTGTCGTCGCTCACCATGTTCACTGTTATCCTCATCATCTAAACTTTTCTCATTACGTTCCGACCGTCTCTTTGACTGCGATTTAAACTTGAACTTCGATCTTCTAGCGGCCGAATAATCGTCCAAGTGAGAATCCGACTCGACGGGACCGGCCTCCCCACGCTTATCGCTCCCAGCATCTGAGGCCATCATAACTGCAATCTAATAACACTTTACCTTTTCGGAAAATGCATCTTTAATGACTCCAGTAAGGAAGTTGTGCTAAATTCTAGATCCCTTTTTTCAAAATATTCTGGGTTGAGGAACTTTGACGCCATCGAACACGCCCTAGCGCCATGACTTATCGCCTTATCGCTAGCTCCACACCAATTTCAACGTCCAAGCATCTTAAGGAGCTATTCTCCGCCACAATACTGGAAGTGACCCTTTGACTGACGAACTGGGATTAACCCCTGCATTATTCAAAGCTCCGAGATGGCTGGTGGTCTCTCATATGGCCTTAACCTTACGAAGAAGGATCCAGCTAAGAGACCTGTATCTACCAAAAGGAAAGCCATCTTCGGCGAGGATGACGATTTACATGAAGACAAAGTCTCCACTAAAGACACAGGATTCGAAGAACTCGAAGAGATTGATTTGCTGTCTAAAGAACCAGGACGCTCGAACACGGCACAAGATGCGCCAAAAACTTCATCGAATAGTGGCAAGCTCAAACCCAAAATCGAAGTGTCCAAAAAGGCGCCAATTACTATGTACGGAGATCTCTCAGAATCTTTCTCGTCTAGAAAGCACGCTCAGACTGCAGAAGAGTTAGATTCGAGCATATATGAGTATGACGCCGTATATGAGTCTCTAAAACCCCAGAAAAAAACTGCAATTGAAGACAAGGAACGAAAACCGAAGTATATGAGTAACCTGATTGCAGCCGCTGCCGTACGGAAAAGAGATGCCACTATTGCTGAAGAGAAGAAGCTGGCCCGAGAACGAGAGGCTGAAGGGGAGGAATATGCTGACAAAGAGAAGTTCGTGACGTCCGCATACAAGAAGCAGCAAGAGGAGAACAGGAGGCTAGAGGAAGAGGAGAGGATCAGGGAAGAGCAGGAACAGAAGCAAAATAAGAAGGCAGGCATGACCAACTTCTATAAGAATATGCTTGAGAGAGGAGAACAGAGACATGCAGAGGTAATGAAGGCAACTGAAGAGGCTATCAAGAACGGCCACGTAGAAGAATCTGAGATAGAAAAACCTAAGTCGGAAGCTGAATTAGCCCGTGAAGTTAGTGAGAGGACTGGTACGGCTATCACCGTCAACGATGAAGGTCAGGTGGTGGATAAGAGACAATTGCTTAAGGGTGGTTTAAATATTATTCCTAAGGCCAAGGACGATTCAAAAGCTAATGCTTCTCGCCTGGCAACTTCTTCTGTTCCCCACCGTGAGAGAGGTCCAGGCTTTGCTGGATCGGGAGGTGGAAAGCAGGCTATGAGGGAAAGACAATCTCACATGTTAGAAGCGCAACTAGAGCAAATAACAAAGCGAGCGCTTCAGGAAGAAGAAGACGAGAAGCAGAAGGTTGAACGAGCGGCAAAGAGTAGAAAGACCGAAGGGGATATCATGAGTGCTAGGGAGAGGTACCTTGCTCGTAAGAGAGAAGCGGAGGAAGCAAAGAAAAGAGGTGACTGAACAGCCATTGCTACTAGGAAGCTACACGTGAAAATTCATACTAGTTCCTCTACGCCAAACAAGATGTTAGGTCCCCAGAGAAGTTTATCGCCTGAATATATTTCGAGAGTCCGACCTAAACCTGATCAACGCTGAACTTAGATGTCGTTTCAGCCTAGCTGTTTGGCAGGATTGCCTGATATCATCAAGCAACCTGGTTATATCACTCCCAGGGAGTTTTGCGAGATGATGATCTAAATCAGCTAATCTCTGCTAAAACTCGGTGTAAATCGTTCAATTATTATCACGTTGTTTCTGTTCAACGCTGGTTCGAATGCTGCAGTGTTTTCCTCTCGCTCGAGTCTGTTCAGGTATGTGGAACTAGCCCCATCTGTATTTCTTTATTTTACGTAACTAATACCGCGTTTTAGTTTCAATACACCACAAACTTAGGCATGACAATATGTTTGTTCATATGCACCAGTTTCTCTGCGAATCCCCCAAGATTTGCCAGGATGTCACTGAATCTGTTGCTCGCAGCAATATCCTTATTGGTGACTTTGCTATAACGATACTTTATTATCACAAAACGTAGAACCATGCATGAAAGGGATTGTCCGATTCTGCCATTCGCACGATGATTTAGTGTATAGCTACATCATTGAAATTCGGACATTCTTTCCATCACTCTACTGAGAGACTATGATCGAACAAGACCTAAACTCAAGAAATATAGTCTTCATCTTCAAAATCTTGACGTCGAAACTCGTGGCTCTGTTGATTGAAACAAAATGTAGAAGTTTTAATAGCCCATGTTCCGACCAGATCTCTATTGCCTCAGCAGGCATCATCTGTCGACGAATTACAGAGATACAATTATTATACAAGCTTCATGAGCCCTCGTAGTGATACAGACTTGTGAAGGAACCACATCAGTGGCCCATTATTTATACATCTGGTTGTCCAGCATGTCTCTAATTTTTTCAAAACAACCCTCCACCAGCAGCGGTCTTACCCTGCTCCTGCTGTATCCTCGTGATATACTGCCGGCTGACTGTGTTCCATGCTGCCATGTATTTTTCCATGCATTGCGTGAAGCAGGTTTGTTCGCCGCTCGTTAAGGAACTGCCGGGTTTGGGGACACACTTTTCGAAGCAGTGTTCATTGACTTTCTAGAGATGGCTTGTGAATATACTTTCTAAAGGCTGACTTCTAGCCATGCTCTTACCTCTATCAGCTGTCGCGCATTGGTCATTGCAGCTTCCTGTCGGACCTGATTCATCACAGCAGCTTTGGGGTCTGCAGAGCTGCCAAAGCCTAGAGTGCTGCCGATATTGTCCATCTTTGATTCTGTCGGTGGTGAAGGTGGTGGATGACTATGAATTATCTGCAGTACGAGAGTGCGGACTAAAGGAGTTCTGGTTGGGTTTGGTATAACATATATGTACAGATTCTGCTGTGTGTATTGTCCAGAGCTCCAGTCGCTTTTTTTCAATAGATGATGTCGAGGCTGATGCCGGAGAGGCCTGAGGAAGAATGCGCTTGAGCAGCCACAGGGCCTCGAGTCTGGGCGCTTGAGGGCGCTTGAGCATTGCCGTGTCCAGTAAAGTTTGGGGGCCCAAGTCCCTGCTTAGACGATTGGGTGCGGCCCCCGGCGGCCACACCTTCGAAGGGTTGCTCGTAAGGCCAGCTAGACGTCTATTGCTTCGAGCCTCACGAAATCTCACAACACCTTCGTCTCTCCCCCTCAGTCTCTCCTTTCTCTACCTTTGGTTATTGCTGATCCGTCTGTTGCTTTCGTCTCTCTTCCGACCACCCCTTCTCGTCTCGTCTAGCAGACGACCAGCCCGAGATTCAAACGCAATGTGGCTTTCCGCATCGTGGTCGGGTTTGTGGCTGGCAGCGTGTGTAGTTGCTGGTGCTGCTGATGGCCCCACCACGGACGAGAATGGAATTAGAAGTATACCAGTATGTGCTCCCAGGCCAATTGAATATATAGAACTTGTTATTGATTTCGGTTTTAGCTTCGAACGCATTCTCTCGCACAGGTTTGTTCTTGGAAAGGCGCCCTCGTTTGGTGCTGCTACGAAGCTCACGTGTTACCACTCTTAGCCGTACTTGGACTCTGATATGCAAAGTCGATGGTGGGATTTTGGAGGAAATACCATTATACGTGCCGACAAGTATGGTAGCACAAAATTCTAGTTTTGGGGATCATGATTGACTGATCTGCCGTAGATATATTCGCCTGACTTCAGACCGGCAATCACAAGAAGGATGGATCTTCTCGCGCGTGCCCCTCACTGCTACTAACTGGGAGGTATGTGCTAATATTTCAATTTTGCTCGGCTCAGATTCCGATGTATCTAAAAAATATGTTTATATAGATCGAAGTCGAGTTCCAAATCCATGGGTCTGGTAATCTCCACGGCGACGGTATGGCAATATGGCTCACCAAACAGCGCGCTACTCCAGGACCGGTATTTGGCTCAGCAGACCGTTTTGAAGGCCTTGGGATAGTCATCGATACCTACAAGAACAATCGACCAGGGACAGTATTCCCCTATGTAATGGCAATGATTGGCGATGGAGTAAAACCCTATGACAAGAACAACGATGGAAAGGACAACGAATTTATGGGATGTTCTGCAAGAGGAATCCGAGGAGCAAATACCCCGACGAAGGCACGATTAACTTATTTCCAGGACAAAAGTCTGAAATTGGAGCTGCAGTACAAGAATGTTGATCAGTGGACTGTATGCTTTGAGACCAATGACCCCCCNGACCCTTCCCAGCGTGTCATATTTGGGATTCAGCGCTGAAACTGGAGAGTTGCATGATAACCATGATATCATTAGCGTGACAACTAAGAATCTCTATGATACAAATGCAAGATCTGGAAGTTCGGCTCCTGGTTCAAAGGGCGGAAAGGGGCGACCAGATACGAAGCTGCCTCCGAATTCAAATCAATCTGGCGGGAGCTGGACTTGGTTTCTCGTGAAGGTATTCCTGTTCATCGCGGTGTGTGGTGGAGCTTATGTCGGGTATACAGCATGGAGAGCGAACAATAGACGGAGTCATAGGTTTTAAAAAGGGAGGTTGTGAAACTTCATCTGATTTTTGAGCTTTGCAGCGTGTATACCAGTGATGATCGATGACATATTAGCTACTCTGGGAGAAATATTAAAAGCTTTTATTTTATGTACTTTTTTCTTTCCATTTTACATTAAAAAATTCGGGAGACCAAAGTGTCTGGATTGCTCATTTATCCTTATGCTCCATGACAGTATGAGGTTGAATATCAACCTCTTCAACCGACAACATTCAAACCTACCGCCTGTTATTGACAAAAACCAAGTTGTCATGAAATAAAATAAAATAAATTCACGCTATCGTGGTTTTCGCTAATAATATTTTCCATCCACAGTAAACCGTTGCCCAGGTATCAGACCAAACGCCCTCCAGCAAACCCAGATTCGCCCAACTTTCTCGCGAACATAAATTCCTCTCAACGCGCCGTAAGTGCATTGCTCAGACCCATGATTGTCATACCCATAAATGCAAACGCCATGCACAAATTCCGATTATGATTAAAACTCAAGCTCTCAACAAACAAAGATAACGCAACACTCGTCATTATTCCCGCGGTGACGGCAAACATGCAACCATACCCTACAGAACCAGGAGTACTTCCAGTCCTACCAGCAAATTTGAACCAAGCTGCTGCAACAGCTGCGCCAAGGGGTTGACTGAGACCACCGAGAAGAGAACTCCAGCTCATAGCACGCCATCGGCTCCCTAGCGCCAAGTATAGTGGGAGGGCCAAAGCAAAACCTTCCGTTATGTTATGGATGAAAAGAGCCATGAAGACAGCAAAGCCGAGGTTTGGATTCACATGGTTTGTAGCATAGGTTATAAACCCCTCCGGTAGCTTATGCAAGGCAATAGCAATTGATGTCTGCAGGCCAATACTCATGAAGGCATTCTCAGGCACATGATGGTGGTGTTGCACCTCGATATCGGCGTCTTCTTCTGACTCACAAGCCACATCTGCCGTATCTAGCGAGTGAGATCTAGAAACCCCAGCAGGACCTACATGCTTCACGAATCTAGGTGAAATCCCTCCATTGAGAACCTCGTCTGGTGAGTGTTCCACTGATCTGTATGGTACGTTCTCTGTCCAGGTATGCACTAGGCCATTTACCGGATGTGCACTATGTACCTTAGGAGCCAAGTGCTTAAAACACTCCTGACCACAGGGGTCTGAGTACCCATAACAAGGTCCACTTGAATCACAGTTACTTTTTATATCTTTGACAAAGGATATAACGCGATTCTGCATATTTGCTAGAGAAGGCCGTCGATGTGGAGGTTGTTGAGATGCATGACGATCTGTCATATTTGCTGCACCCATCCCAGAAACTTGCTGGCCTATTTTTAGTCCAGGAATGCCATCCGGCTCCATGGTCCCATGAAGGAGCGGCGTAGTTTCATGGGTTACACCATTCGAGCCCGACCGAGATTTAATGCGATGAGAGGAGCGTCGGCTGCGATGACTTGCGAAGGAGTGTACACGACTGTGTCGGCGGCTCTGAGAATGGTACGGTACATCGTGATGATGATCGCAGCCTACGACATGCGAAGGTATATAGTGGTGCAGAAACCGTGATACAGCTTGTATTCCAACAAAGCCAGCAATAAAGCATGCTAGCAATATCAATGAAGCGGCTTGAGGAGTGCAGCCGCCGCTTGTGAGGTAGTTCTTCGAGGAGGGCAACATACTATACAGTGCTGAGAACATCTAAAAATCCCAGGCATTATTATTTTAGCACTTATCCCGTATCCCCAAAAAACTTGTAGGATTGCATCATACCATAACACCGAAACTCAAACTCAGCGAAGACGCTAGGAAGGCATTACTGTCTTCGATCTTGAACTTACTCCCTCGTCGTAACCTTCGAACTAGAATATCTACACAGATAATAGATGAGCCGAATACACATGCTAGAAGAAAAGGTCAGCCATGGTCTAGTCTTCGTTGTGGTAGACGGGGAGGACGCACCTATGCCACTAACTATAGTCATGATCCAACCGCGAATATCGTTATCTAGATGAGTGACCTCCATCTTTGCAGCGTTACCGCAGAGCAGCAAGGTGACTCGGTTATCCGTAAGCCGTCCAATGTCAAGATACAATCGTCGAGGTCTGCAGATCGGTGACGGCCGCTCGTGAGCGAATCCCATGCAACCCGTGCAACACGACCAGAGCTCGTGAGAAGAAGCAACAGCCGAGTGCAGATTTATATGGTAAGAAAAATGAAGCGGTCAAATGAAACTCAGAAGCACGAATATTCAGAAACGGCGAAGTTGATGAAGATGGAGATCACAGGTAAAGCAAAGGACAGTATGTGAAATGGCGGAAAGAGTGAAGCAGAACACGGCGTATTTGTATTGGAAATCATTAGCAAGAAAAATGGTGGTACTGGTACCTTGCAACCCGTACTGGTATTGGTACGTTTACTGGTACTGGTACGTGACCTGCATATGACTGCATGCGATGGGCACCTTGATGGGTATTGCGTCACAGCGTTGCATTGCAGTCCGCCGTAGAGACATGCGGCTGACAGAAATGCTTTTATTAGCTCGGCGGTGGTTGGCTGCAGCCCGTTTGTCCTGCTAGAAGCACGTGCCCAGGTACAAAGGTATTGTATCTCTGTCCTTGCACCTCGGATGGAAAAGCACAAAAATTCCGTTCACGCGCGTCTCACAGTCGCTCCTGAAGGGATCATACGCGCCTGTCCGTCGCAACATCCACGCCTACCTTTATATACCGCAGTGCGGGCTCTCAAGAGCTCGACTCCCCCCCCTCAATATGTCAAAATCCACATTAGCCCTTATCGCAATCGTCAGTGCAAGCACTGGAGCAGCCGTCACTGCTGCAATGTACTCGAGTCGAGCTGAAAAGAATCCACAGTCAATATCAGCACCATCCCCCACCACAACAGTAACCACAGTTCAAACAACATCTCCAACCTCATCGACTACCGTTTCCCCTTCAATACCGGCGTCGGCGCCTGTCCCAGCCAAAACTGGCCTTCCACCTGTCGACCCAGCCGGTCTCTTCCAGTATGGCTTTCCAGGCCCCGTCTCGGACCTCGCAACTCGCCCGGCACTGGTATCTTCCTTTGATCGTCGTCTACGAAACCCGCAATGGGTGGCAGAGCATATCACACCAGAATCCCTAGCCCTGTCTGGTGGTGATAGAAAGAGCTCGGTCTTCCTGGAAGACTCTGCTATTCCTGAGAAGTTCCGCGGAAAGCTTAAGGATTACTTCCGCTCAGGGTATGATAGGGGCCATCAGGTCCCTGCGGCCGACGCAAAATGGAGCCAGGAAGCCATGAATGATACCTTCTATCTTTCGAATATGTGTCCGCAAGTTGGGGAGGGGTTTAACAGGGATTACTGGGCACATTTCGAAGACTTCTGTCGAAGATTGACAACGCGGTATCCAAGCGTTAGGATTGTCACCGGTCCGCTCTATCTGCCCAAGCGGGATGTCGCCGATGGCAAGTGGAGGGTTTCGTATGAGGTTATTGGGAATCCTCCAAACATTGCCGTGCCAACTCATTTCTACAAAGTCATCTTCGCTGAGGATGGGACGGTTTCGGGGCCTGTTGCTATTGGTGCCTTTGTTCTGCCCAACGCACCGATCCCGAATGAAAGGCCCATAACAGATTTCGAAGTCCCGGTTGAGGCCGTCGAGAGGGCGAGTGGCTTGGAGTTTGCGACGAAATTGCCCGTGCAGAGGAGAAAGAGACTTTGTCAGGATACCGTTTGCGCATTAGTTATCAGGGATTATGCGGACAGACAGAAGGCCTTTGCAAAAGGGGATAAACAGGTTGCCGCTCCTGCAAAGTCCAAAGCCTAGGAATCTCGTTAATGTGATCTTTTCGGCGCACTTTTGTTTCTTGCATTGCGATTTTAGACTTAGGCTGCCCAGGCATAAAGTTTATGTATGAGACTTAGTTATCTTAGTATTTAGCATTGCATAGCGGGAGGTTTGGTGTTTTTTGCTTGATTTGGAATGACTAGGAAATCACTTGTACCATAGCAATAACGATAGGTTCGATTTTAGAACAAGTTTCAAACTAAGCTTCTTTTCACTGCGTGGGCATCTCGAAAAGAAATGATTTTTGGCCTTGTAAATATCCCAGGAAATACCTTACCATGCTACCGTGACGCCAGAGTGCCATTTCATATCCCAGTCATATGTTACAGACTATTACTCACTTAATAGCACCTATCTCGCCCTTGTATAATTCCCCCTTCGCTGTTCCATCTGCAGACTTTCTTCCTGGCTAGGTAATGGCCCTCTCCTTCTAACACCTCCGCTACCATTTGATTCCGGAATAGAGGCCTGAGGCGGGGCCACGCCTGGAATTCCAGGAGGTGGAGGCGGAAACCCCACGGGAAGCTGGAAATTTGGTGGCAAAAGCCCGGGAGGTAATATTCCAGGAGGAGGGGGAGGAAACTGACCGGCAGCTCCAATAGGTGGTGGAGGAGGTATCCCGGCCTTCTTCATCAATTCTGCTATTTTGCTAAAATCTGGTGGGCTGGTAGGGTCCATTCCAGGTATTTGTGGGATGGTAGTTGCCCCAGGGAGAGGAAATGGTAAGGGAACTGGTGGAGGATTTGAAGGTGGTTGCACAGCTGCAGTGCTAGTTCCATCCTTTCCAAACTGCGGTAAAGGTAATCCGGGAATTCCTGGAAATGCAGGAACTTTAGGAGGCATTTTCTGGTCGACAAGGCCTTCCATCTCATCTTCCATTTCCTGCTCCTCTTCTTCCTGCCGCTGTCTTCGACCGCCTCGTCTGTCCCAAGTGCCTTGGGCCTCAGCGGCAGACTCACCAATATGGTAGCGGTCGTTGAATGTATCTGTGTCACCTGGTCGTGCACGTGTCCAAAATCGCGTGACTCGGTCGTTTGAGCCTGACGCAAGAATATGACCCAGTGGATGCCAGTCCAGTGACCAGATGGCAAAATCATGTGCATACGTGATTTTATGAGCAGGGTAAATAGTTTGCGCGGGCGCAGTTGAAGGATCAGGGCTATCATACGGGGCGACAGATAAAGCGGTTCCCGGAGGATTGTTTGGCTCATCGAGGAGGTAATGGTATAAAGTCCCATCTGCACCGCCTGTACTTAGTAGCGAGGAATGAATTGGGTGCCACGCCAAGGTCGAGATATCCTTTTCGTGGCCCTTGAGAAGGCAGATATCGCGCATCATTCGCAGATCGAATACACGTGCCGTTTGATCTCTTGCTGAAGTTGCTAAACACTGACCTCTGACTCTTTCAAAAAGAGTCTTCGTGATTGTATTCTTGTGGCCACGCAACGTCGTCAAGCAGCGACCTGTTCGAGGGTCCCACAACTTGACAAGATGATCCTTCGATCCTGACACAATCAATCCCTTGGTAGGATGCCAGTCGACTGATTTCGCATCCCATCCATGGCCATTCAAGGTCGACTCCTCAACCCCACCAGCAAAGTCGAAGATTTTCAGCGAAGAGTCATCAGAGGCAGTAGCGAATTTTGAATCGTTAGGACTAAATGCGAGATCCCGGATCGGGTCATTGTGACCTTGGATAACCTTCACGTTATTGAAATTCGGCTGCCAGTATTTGATTAGACCGTCGTGGTCAGCTGACAGTAGCCAATCGTCACTATGAGAGTATGACAGGGCTCTGATTGCAACATCATGTGCCTGCATGATCGTCTCAAAGTTGAATCCGGTTCCGTTCCATAAAGTAAACTCTCCGCTACTAGAAGCAGTGAGTAATCTTCTACCTTCCGGAGTCCATCGGACAACGTTAACTGGATGCTTGATTTTATTAAGAGACGAGTGAAGATGCTTCGCTGGAACTGAGTCCGCCGGACGATGCAGCCTTGCTAATGGAGGTAGCATCTTTAGATTAGGTCAGTAACCCGATAAGAATAAGGTATATCAAGCTCTAAAAGTTGCATTTGGACGTACATCAACAAGATAGCTTGGACTTGGACGCTCTACCTCGCCTTGGAAGCCACCCTGAAATCTTGGCTTCCTATTGCGCATCCAATGCACCATTGTGGAGCCATAGTCAGTCACCGGTCCTTTAATGTAATATTCATCAGCAAGTTTCGGTAATAAGGGGAATCAAGATATCTTCCTGCAGAAGAGTGTGAGGAGCAGAATGAAAGCTCCATCGCAGAGGTGGGAAAGAAAGAAAAAGAAAAAAGATTTGCGATTGAATTGAAGGTAATACTTTAAAAAGTGAAGACCATTGTCACGGACTGAAGAAGCTTTGCGATTTTCGACGATCAGGTCTAGATAATGCTGGAGATTTTGGAGCACGGGATATCTATCCAGCGTTGATACAAGATATCGGAAAGAAGAAAAACTTATATCAAGAGATGATGCCGCAAGAAATCGAAGTCAGGCTTACTTCTTCCTCTTCCTCGAACATATCCTCCAGCCTCGCCCATGGCACCTGCACCAACACCCGCTGCAGCAGTTCCACCAGCACTTCCATACTCGCGCTGTTCATAAGACATTGTCACCTTTGTGTCATCCTTTGCTGCATGAAGTTCCGATTTCTGGCCAAACAAGCACTAAATCAGCTGCGAGAGGAGCTGGGAGAAAGAGCAACGACCGTTGGATGGCCGGGTCTTTTCAAGCCAGCTATATTTCAATCTCATGGGAATATTTGGCAGGTCACGTTTCGAGGAGACGACACGGGTCCGCGTTTTAATCACTCGGAAACGGACTAGCGCACTCCGGAGCGGATCTAGGTGTTTTTCCGAATCACTCAATAACTTACCTGCTTACCATCACGCACAAGTAAATTGAAGTAATTGATTCGCCAGGGCTCTACACAGTAGTCATGGCATAACAACGGGAGTACGATAACTTATGCCCACTGGCCGCCGTGCCCGCGTATACGAAGGATAAGTAGTTGAGCTGCACGATGTCCGGATATTCCCTTCCATCCCAACATGCAACTGCTCCCCAACACATCTGCACCATCGCTCAACCAGTAGCAGAATACCGATGCGTGGCTGCGATGTGCTGGGAAATATGGATGCGGATGGCATACACCAGACTGCGTGCTACAGTACAGACAGCTTGAGGAATCCGCCTCTCTCTCACAGCTCCTGCTCGACACACTTGGCGATGGGCATCTCATTGGCCACCGCATCCAATTAGCCCCGCGGTCGACTTCCCTGCTCTATCGGCTCTGGCTCTCGCGTTGTGGTGTGCTCTCTCTCCCCTGTGCCACCCTCTTGCCATGTAAAAAGTTCAAATGCGAAGAGTTTTGCTCTAGATCGTGGCATTTCCTGAAGCTTCATGTCTGCTGCCATTGCTCTTCCAAGATGACTCCCAACGTCAATACGGCAATTGCATCTGGCATGGCGTTGGTTGACAACATTGCCATCAAGCGATCGAGCCATGCAGATTCACATGCAAATGACGATTCCACTGCTGCATTATCGAGTGGCCCGCACCCAACAGTAGCACCATCACCATCACCATCACCAACTCTACCACAAAAGCAACAACCACAACTGCTGCAATCCAGTTCACAAAAGAGACTTTCCCGAAAATATAGACATGTCGCTGCTGTGCATTCAAAACCACGGACCTCCGTGCTCAGCCATGATTCCGAAGCGACACCAAGTTTCTTGGGCTTCAGGAACCTAATGGTCATTGTTCTGAGTATGTTAATTAGTCCTTGATCAATTAGGCTTATCAGTTCCGGAGAACTCTTATCTAACAGCAAGGCAAAGTTGTCGGGAACCTGCGGTTAATGATGGAGAACTTTAAAAAGGTTAGTAGTCACTGGTGCTGGAGCTGCAACTTCAAAAATGGTAAAACCCTGACGAGAGTGCTTTATCTAGTATGGCGTCCTAATCTGTATACGATGCCACGACTATAGACGCCAAGATATCCTCCTCGGAGCTGCCCTATACTTCATCATCCCATGCCATCTCTTTGTGGCATTCGTTATCGAATTGGCCGCTGCACAACGAGCACTAGCAAACAAGAAGCGCGATGGGACTGTCACTCCCACAGATGACGAGAGAAAGAAGTTCCAGTCCGCGTGGAAGCTCATAGCCTGGCTCCACGGCATAAACGCAACACTATGTCTGCTGGTCACATCTTTCATCGTCTACTTCTATATCCACCATCCTCTAATCGGCACTCTCAGCGAGATGCATGCCGTGATAGTCTGGCTGAAGACCGCTTCCTACGCTTTTACCAACCGAGATCTCCGACATGCGTATCTCCATCCATCTAGAAGGGAAGAAGATGCCCTTCCAGAGATTTACAGCCAGTGTCCATATCCCCAGAACATCACGCTGGCCAATCTCACGTATTTTTGGTGGGCACCAACGCTAGTGTATCAGCCTGTGTATCCTAAAACAGCAAAGACTCGATGGATATTCGTCGCAAAAAGACTAGGAGAGGTCTTTGGGTTAAGTGCATTCATGTGGATAGCAAGTGCTCAATACGCAGCACCTTTGCTGCGGAATTCCGTGGACAAGATGGCTTCTTTTGACCTGCCAGCAATTCTAGAACGTCTAATGAAGCTTTCCACCATATCTCTCGTCGTCTGGCTTGCCGGTTTCTTTGCGCTGTTTCAATCATTCTTGAACGCATTGGCAGAGGTCATGAAATTCGCGGATCGGGAATTTTATACTGATTGGTGGAACAGCCCCAGTGTCGGTACGTATTGGAGGACGTGGAATAAGCCAGTATATCAGTTCATGAAACGGCACGTTTACTCACCGCTCATTGGAAGAGGATGGAGACCTGGTCCTGCAAGTATTGCTGTTTTTGTGTTCTCTGGCATCCTACATGAATTGCTCGTGGGCCTACCAACACATAATATCATTGGTATGCTATACAACACGTCTCCTGCACTTCATAAAAGGCTTACTAACACGTTACAGGCGTAGCATTTATAGGTATGGTAGCTCAATTGCCCCTTATTGCCATCACTGCCCCGTTGGAGAAGATGAATGGAATAAACGGCAGGATCGTTGGGAACTGCATATTTTGGGTCTCCTTTACACTTATTGGGCAACCCCTTGCAGCACTGTTATACTTCTTTGCTTGGCAGGCGAAATACGGAAGTGTGAGTAAGTCTCATATAAAACGGTGAGCCATGCACATAGATTTATAATAATAACTGCAAGTCTTTGTGCACTATTTTATGGAATTCGTTCAAATGCCGCTAAATGTGAAGAAATACACTAGGCCATATAATCCATCCATCTCTGCATGATATTTAAACCCTGCTTCTCTAAGACTTCCATCATGATATTAATGGTATTCCAACAACAGTTCTATCCCTATATCTCACATACTCATCCCCAAAAAACCGAATAAGCAATTCCTCCTCGCCTCTAATTCTCTTAGAAAAGAACCTCCATAATACAGCAGAATACGCCAAGAAACAAATGGGGTTAGCCAAAACTAACTGCGTTCCCAACCCCCACCAAAAGAACCCAAAGTATGAAGGGTGTCGAAAGTAGTGGTATATCCCCGACGTGACAAGTTTATGAGACTGTGCTTTCCGACGCTGTACCACATGGTTGAAATTCGAGCCTGCTTCAATCATAGCCATAGAGCGGATAGACTGGCCTAAAAGTATGAGGAACACGCCCAGAAGGGGAAGCATGCACGAGAGTGATTCTGGAAACCATGCTCTGTCCGGGAAGAAATAGTTCGTGATAATGCATTCAAGGATGGCAGCTGTGTGCGCAACTGTGTAGGCATGACCATTTGTGGAGAAGAGGAATGAAGATACTTTGGCGACATTAGTGTTGTAGCGGGCTGTCGTCCAAAATTCGAGGAAGTGGAAGGTGCAGAGCGTCGCTATGAAGACGGGTATCCGCCAGAGTGGTGATTGAGTCATGAAAAGTATTGAGAAGCTGAGAATTAGAGAAGTGCTAAAGACTATCCCAAGTAAAAGTGATCTCATGGCAATCCCACACAGGGATTTAGGCTGGCCTGGAAGGAATTGCTTCTCGTAAATATCAAGCGCTGCGCCAACTGATACGTTTTCTGATATTCTATCGACATTTCGACGAGCAGTTTTTTGGATAGGTATTCCCAATCCTCCGTTATTCACAATCTGATCAAATACAGTTGGGCCATTGTGCCAAACTGAAGCTGTGTGACTCCTGCGGTAATCCTCTGACGGAGAACCCGACTGTTCAACATACATGTCCTCAGAATGGTTTGAAATCGAGGTCATGGTGGGGTCTCTTAAGACATATGTTTAAACCATGGAGTAGCACTGTGGACAAGCCTTTGTCCAGCAGGACAAGTCCTACAACCCAAGAATGAGTTCAATACTGTACAGATATCGTAGTCGAGGCTGGCTGAGAGGGGGAAATCTAAACAAGTCCTAAGTCTTAGTGGCAGAATCTATCGGGCTAGTCCAAATATAGTTCACCGCCTCTGCCAAGGGATGAGCCGAGCAACCTACAAGCGAGAACTCTACCAGCCAAATTAGGATAATATTCAGCGCTACTTTAATTGATTTGTAGAATACGTGCAATCGTGTTCCAAGCATTAAAGAAGCGCGAATTAAGGGCTTACCGCCTTAGACGAGGTGCGCGGTTCATTTCTCGCACCCCAACCACAGTACTGTACCACTAGTAATTAGGGATAATTAGCTTCTACTGTACAGTAAGTTGAAGAGCATTTGACGCGTCTTCTGCTGCCTTAAATCACTGCTGAACAGAATATTAACCCCACTTGTGATACAGCCCATAGCACGGACTCTTCCTGAAAACAGTCGTGATACCGATTTCACATCGCTGTTGTGTAAAGGATCCTAGTAATATCCAAAATGGCAGCCACTATTGACGAAGCAGATAATGAGGCTCGCATGCTTCGGGGAGAGCTTTATTATGCTTTCACTCCCAAGTTGACTGCAAAACGGAATCGATGCCATCATGCCTGCCATAGGTTCAATGCAAACGCTGAAGCACCACGGAGACGGCTAGTAGAGCTCTGGAAAGAGTAAGACCTGTCTTTTGACTGTCCATTCCCTTGCATATCATGTTTCGTCCGTAAAAGAACCAATTTAGATTTAGCTTATTTCCCATCAAGCAGACCGTGAATCTGTTTTGTCGAGTGCAAAAATGATTTACCTCCTTCTCCAACTATTCAACGTGTCTAGGGTCAATACGTTGCCTCTCTCGTTTGATCTTGCCCCGTCTAACGTCATTTCAGTGTTGTCGATGATAAAATCCCATTACCTCCACCAGCAGACTCAGAGGAAGAAGATGCCCTTCTACTCAAAAATTACCCTTATATTGAGGCCCCGATACATGCTGACTATGGAAGCAATATCAGGTATGTGATGAGTCTCTTGCTATTCAACCAACTAGCGCTTACTCTTCCTCGTATCAAGACTAGGTAAAGCTGTTTACATCAACTTTAATGCCACCTTTTTAGACACTTGCGTGATCACGATCGGGGCTCGTACCCTCATAGGACCAAATTGCTCCTTCTACTCAGGTACACATCCCCTAGATCCTTTCTTGAGAAATGGAACAGACGGCCCCGAGCTTGGAGGCCCAATCACAATCGGAGAAGACTGCTGGATCGGAGGCAATGCCATCATCCTTCCAGGCATTACAGTTGGCCGAGGTGTTACCATAGGTGCTGGTAGCGTAGTAACTAAAGATATCCCCGACTTTCATTGCGTAGCAGGGAATCCGGCTCGGATAATCAGGAAGATTGAGATTAATGCACCTGATCCTAACCTACGTGCTGCAAGTTGAGCTGGGGCTATCTGAGTCGTGGTGGTCACAGGAAGTGGCCTTCCAGCATGCTAAGTAGCGGAATAATCTTTTTGAATGAGTCCTCGCGCCACCATTTGTGGGCAAGTTTCAAATCACGCGTGCTCATAGACCACCCTGGATAGAGAAAGATGATAGAATCAGTACCACAACATTTATCCATGCCCAAGCAAACGGGATCCATGTTGACATCTTATAGTAACCCGCATTGTATACTGCCCCGAGACTGGAAAGACGGTTAGTCGTATGTTATAAATTGCAGAGTCATCACCAACATCCAACCAACAATACTCCCAGCAAGTAATGCCTCGACACCCGCAATAAGCACATAAACCAGCGGTATTGCCCAGACGTATTTCCAGGCCGACTTGCCCTTGCCCAGTTGCATAAGCACCGCAAAACCTGCCACAGCTAGGTGGGAGGCGGCGAAGAGTATCAGCGTCCAGAGGAGAGTATAGCGCCATATATCGTAAGGGTAATATAGGTAGTTTGCGGTGCCAGCTTTGGCCTTATATGGCCAGTAGAGTGATGGAAACGGGGGGGNTCGCATAACCAGGGGGAGCTAGATTATGCACACGAGTACTATGATACCGTAAATAAGAATAGAGCACCCAGCTGATAGAGTCAACTTACTGTAAAGTAGCCATCACGACTTGCAGAGTCTCGGGGGACAAAGCCTTTACCTAGCCTCGTGGTAGCCCTCTTAATGTTCCTAGGTTGTTCAATCCCTGATGAGCAGCAGGGTGAGCTTAAGCGATTGATGCCTTAGGATTTGGTAGCTTGGCGTGCATGGCTTGCTGGGAGTTACCGTATTGAACTCTATCGGCTACAACTACTCTTTTCATACTGTATGTATTGTGATATATGGGGATATTTGTGTTTTGAGTATATTATCAAAGAGGGTTGGTTTAATTCAGAGCTATATTGGTAAGAATGACAAGGTACTAGGGAAACGCATCAGGATTGGGTAAAAAAAGTCCATCAATTGAATTCCACTTCATAAAGCCTTATCATAACTTCATGTTCAAATATCCTCATACCAATGATACAAAAACTTGGAAGTCAAGTGTCTCCCTGACTTATATATGCTCTAGTAGTTGTTATTGCCTGAACCATAGTTGTCTCCAGAGCCGGAGCTACCCCCGTCACCTCTTCGGTTTCCAGAACCATAGCTATCACCATCGCCTCCTCTGTTTCCAGAGCCGTAGCTATCGTTGTTTCCTGAACCATAGCTATCATTACCAGTGTTTCCCGAGCCGTAGCTATCATTACCAGTGTTTCCCGAGCCGTAGCTATCATTACCAGTGTTTCCCGAGCCATAGTTATCATTTCCAGTGTTTCCTGAGCCGTAGCTATCCTTGTTGCTTGAGCCAAAGCTGTTATCATCTTGCTTGTTCCCTGAACCATAACTGTCGCCGCCGGAATTTCCTGAGCCGTAGCTGTCATCATTGTTGGATTTCTTGTCACGGCCAAGTAAACTGCCAACCTTATCCATCAGCCCTCCAGAGGAAGAGTTATTATTGTCCCTGCTTCCGGTGTTGGATTGGTCGTAGGAGTCATTATTGCCCGAACCATAGGAGTCACCCGTGCTGCCTGAGCCATAGCTATCGCCTTGGTTTTGGCGTGAGCCTCCGCTGGAACCAAAGCCATCATTTCCTCCTTGTAATCCTCCTCCAGACTAGGGCAGAATGAGTAAGCTAGTCAGAGGATGAGAATAGTAGAGGTAGCTTACGCCATAGTTGTCATTATCTCCAGTACGACCGCGACCTCCAGACTACCCCTCTAGTCAGCTAATTGTTTGATATGGGCTGCGTAGTCCCTATCTAGTCAATTGAGAAACTTACGCCGTAGCTGTCACTCCCGCCGTAACCACCAGAGCCCTGAGCGCTGATTAGAGCTGTATGTTGGAGTATTCTGAGAAGTAAATAATATAGCTCACCGAGTTGTCATCGTAACCAGACATATTTGATATAGTATGAGCGAAGATAGGGGGAAAATATGAACTGTGGGGATACTTGGAGAGTTTTGAGAGCTTGTGAAGTTACAAGTACTTGATGGTGAGACAAAAGAAGGAAGACGAGGAGGGAAACTAGCCTTATATATGCTCACGACCCCGATTACCAAGGGATCTGAGAGCAAAGTGGGCAAGGAGCTCATACCTACCATAGCTAATCCTTTCCTTCGATCTTAGGCCGGAGAGGAATGGAGCTTGCAAGCAGGGTAGTAGCTGATGGCGCTACTCTTTCCCCGCCATAGCCACACGTCATATGCTGGCCATGAGATATCACTAGCTCATTTGTTTCCCAGGAGATACCGCACTATTTGCGGCATACCGTATCTAAGTAAGGGTCAGGCATTGTTTGTCTTACCTTTGTGATGTTCCAACCCCACGAAGCTCAAGACAGAGATACGCTGGGCGAAATTGGCGCAGCTTCAGTAGTCGAATGGTTCTGGTACCCTTGTGATGCCATGAGGAGGGTCCTTACAGAGAGATTGCATTTCGTCATGCATGTCTCGGTGGACTGGGCCATGGTGGAGGAGCCAAGTTTGCGTGCTCGAGCGACACCGACCCGCATCTGCGTCTTCCTAACTTGATCATTTCATCTAGACCGCGCACCCTACCCGTAGCGCCGTGCCAGGCAGGATACAGCAGCCAGAATTACAAGGCACTGCACCACGAGGAGGCCAAGATGCGAGCTGCGAGATGCTGCAGACCCGAACCCAGAAGGGCATTTCCTTACGGCCAGCCGTCGACGATTGGCATCATTGGTTTGTTTTTATACGCGATCGATCACATCGTTGGTCAATCCACCTCCAGTAGAGACGAGGGGAAACAGGTGGGCAATACTGTAATAGTGATGCTTGCTGCATGCTGCCCCCGGCAGAGATTCAGCTGTGCTTGGATTATCGCTCTGAGACATCTGAGACATTCTGGACCGATATAGTAAAGGACGTCGACAGGCACGAGCACATCATTGAGAAAAGAAAAGAAAAGACAAGACAAAGGCATGTCCTCAGTGTATTATTTTTGCATTCGCCGCGCAGACCGACAATCAATTGAGCGAGCGAGCGAGAGAGCAAGCAAGCAAGCAAGCAGCTCCAGCCAGCCAGTCCATCAATCACCTTGATCAAACAATCCAATTATAAAAGATACCTGGATGACTCGGCGAACCATAGCTGTGCTAGATCTGGTAAAGGGTGGATGGTGGCGAGAAACCACCCCGCCGTGCCGGAGAAGCTGGACGAGCAGACGAAAGACAAAAGGCTGTAAGACAACAACGTCTGCTTGCCAGTTCCCGTCATGGCGGCGTGGCCCTCTGGCCGCCTGTTATTCGATCATGGATCATGGCCGACTTCGAGCTTGGTAGCGTCTCCTTGCGTGTGGTCAATTGGGACGAGAGAGGACGAGAGAGTTCCAAACTAGAGGGGCGTTGGTCTTCGCGAGTCTCTCACAGCGCCATGAAATCCTGCTCTTTGCTCGTTTATGAATTGTAATGACGATGAAATCCCAACGCTGCCGTACGTACCCCGTACTGGTGCTGCGGATCAGCACTCCTAGATCTGTGATCGCACATCAACAGCCAAGATAATTCTAATGTCCTTAGTAGTGCAACTTAAAGGTACTGCATTCTTCCCTGGATTAAAAGAGAATGGAACAATCGCGGGATAGTCCGTCACTGATTTCACCGGTACGGACGTACAGCACTGTAATATGTCGTCTGTGGAGAATTGGATCTATCGAGATGCGGCGTCTCTTCCATACAAGCAAGCTACAGGAGTACCGTACTGTACTTTCCGTGCCTCCCTTGCTGGCCAAAGGCACCTTCAACTTACCACCACCAGATGGGGCCGATCTAGAAACGTGTGAAACTGCAAGCCAAGACGCGATGAGCACGGCCATTAAAGAAAAGGCTTGTTTCTGTAGTACTGGAGAGTTAGTCAGGCTGGGGCACTCGTAGCTGTGTAGCATTGAATAGATAGGGCTTAGGGAAAGAATCATCATCATCACCATCAACAACAACAACAACGGGATGCCTTCTTCATTAACTTATTGTTTGCTTTTGCCCTCTCGTAGCAATTGCCCCACCGCAAGGCCTACTATGTGCCGCCGCGTGCCTGCCTATCTGTCTCGAGTGCCCAGATATCTATTTCCACAGCTAACAATATGGTATGGTATGGAAGATAATCGTTCAACAGATGGCCCTAATAGGCAATATATATTTACAGTGCTCGAAAGCTCGCCAGAGGATCCCACAGGAGGCCTTCCTCTTCCTAATTGTCAGCCACGATGCCACAATCTAAATGTCCTCTGAACACAGATGGAGCCAACTGCTGCTGCCGTCATAAAGTTATAAGGCCGGTAGAGCCACACGAGTCCTTATCTAACATATTTACTACGTATTGTGCATGTCAGCTCCAAGATACAAGCCCACGGTTGATATATGTAATGGCCTATTTCAACTTACCTCATGAATCGCTTATGGAAATCCGACCGCAACAAATCCTGGAAAGATACCAAATATTAGCAACTAACCCTCTGTTCCGCAGCCAGGCCCTTACAGCCTGTGATTTCGGGGATACACACATTGACAAACTCTTTCTTCTTATTTCTATCCTCCGTCCCACGCGCCTGGTTCTTAAACACCACATCATCATCCCACCTATAGAGCCATTAGATGAGATATCCAAGGTACCATTCTCGCACGTACCTCCGCTTGATATTGAAGTCGGCCTTATTCAATAAGGGATTCCCCATAGCAATGTCATGCTCTCGAGCTGCCTCCTCCTGGGCTGCCTTTTCTCGCTCCTAGATGGCCGTAATTAGTACTACAAAATGCAATGTGCAAGTGAAACCATGTCCTAACCTCTTGCTCTCTCCTCTCGGCTCTTTCACGCTTGATCTTTTCTAACTCCCGCTGCAACTCGGCAGTTTCATCTTCATCGTCACTGTCCCTTGTGTCAGCACTGTTATATAGAAGCATTCGAGTTTAAGTACCTATCCTCCTCACTACTGTCCTCTTCCTCGCCACCATCTGAATCTGCATCTATGTGTCTTGTCTCTTCTAATATGCGTCGCCGTTTTGCATCAGGATCTTCTTCTCTTTCCTCCTCCGCCGGCCTATTCTCAAGTTGTCTTTTTGAGGGTATCTGTATCTCTTGAGCATTATCTCCCGTTTTTGCTGCTCCACCCTTCAATTTTGCAAAATGTGCGGCCTCTGCCTGAAGCAATTCCGCCCGGAGGTCACGGACTTGACGGTCTGCATCGCCACCTTGTCCAGGTTTCCTATCAGACTGTTAACATCCCATCGTCCAAACAAGTGAATTTACGTACCGGACTTTCAGCTGCGTATGCGCAGGCAATAGTCGTTGGTGATAGGCAGGACCTCTCTGGGCTTCCTTTCCTCGAGCCTACCATTTGTTAGTTTCTACTTAAAAAACCTTCGTTTATAGAGGGCTAACGGGATCAAATGTTGGTCTATGTGCTAGAGAATTATCAGCGCTATTCAGGTTGCGGGTATAAATTGCTTACCAGTCGTCATTGTGCTGATCTAGCTGTAACAAACTCAAAAGGCCTTGATAAGTGATTGGTATCAATATACAAAGAAAGTCGAAGCTAATGGTATCAGTCAAAGCTAAGCCAATAAAGGTTCACCGCTCGGCAGAATTCCCAATGTCTTTGAATTCAACTAAAACGTAGATTCGATTTTGTAGTCAATTTTCTTTGTTACTCAGTCTCCCAAAATGCCACGTGAAATCGAGCCTTCACTTAATGAAAAACAATTTTTTGCACGTGCTGTCGAAGAAAATTTGCGTATAGATGGACGAGCATTTGATCAATTCCGACAGCTAAAGCTAGAATTCAAGGATGAATATGGAGTTGTAGATGTGAGCTTGGGGAAGACTAGGTAGGCAACGGAGTTCCTTCATATATTTCTATGTAACAGAAAATACCGTCATTTTCTTGAAATTAACTTAGAGTTTGGAGATTTTCCCAGAAAATAGTTAACACTTTTGAACTACAGAGTTCTAACCCATATCACGGCTGAAGTAGTTGCTCCTTACCCAGACAGGCCCTTTGATGGAATTTTCACTATCACCACCGAACTCTCACCCATGGCCTCGCCTGCGTTCGAACCCTTCCGGCCCACAGAAACAGAATTACTTTTGTCTCGATTATTAGAGAAGAGTTTGCGCCGATCCTCAGCGATAGATACTGAATCACTCTGTCTCCTCGCAGGCCAAAAGGTATGGTCTGTTCGAGCAGATGTGCATCTTCTCTCTCATGATGGGAATTTGATTGATGCTTCCTGTATAGCAGTCATTGCCGCTTTACAACACTTCCGAAAACCAGATACATCCATTGAAGGTGATAATGTAACTATCTACACGTTGGCGGAAAGGGAGCCTGTTCCGTTAAGCCTACTTCACTTCCCTCTTTGTGTAACATTCAACTTCTACGCCGATGGAGAAGCTGTATTATTGGACGCCACTCTACTTGAAGAGCAACTTAGCATAGGTAGTTGTTCTATCAGTATGAATCGACATGGCGAGGTCTGCAACATTTCAAAATTAGGCGGTGTTCCAGTCGATGCCGTGGAAATATTACACTGTACAAATGTAGCGCTTACAAAAGTGAAAGAGATATCTACATTTATCACAAAAAANGCTAGCTGAAGACGGGCAAAGGAGAAACAATGGTGGATTACTAGCCGAGTTGAGCTCAGAAAATTCAAGATAACATTATTAATTCTATAGTCTGCGAGCCCACTCTCTCCATCTACAGGATGGTAAAAAAAACTAATGGTTTCCGGGAATGCAGCGCCGATGCAAATACAACAAAGGTCCCGAGCAAGAGGCTAAGCCACTCTGGTCTCCATAAACTCTGGAAGGGAGATACTTCCCAGAATTTAAGAGTCTAATTATGGGAAGAGTCCCGATTCTATGCAGAAGATATTGCCTAAACATGTCCCTCCTTTTCTTCCAATTCTCTCATATACTTTACAAATGTTTTCTTGTGAACCTGCATCGGGTTAGCATTATACCTTGCCAAGCTAAATCACTTCTAATGGCTAAATCCTTACCAAACCAGCATATTGCCCATTCCTCGTCACACAAATATATCTCAATCCAAGCTTGACGAAACATTCATAGACAAGGTCCATGGGAGAGCGAATATCAAGTGCTACGGGGGCCTACCAAATGTCAGCATGACTATCTATATAATCAACAAGACGCTTACCAGATCTGTGTACTGTGTAAAATCCGTGGGATCTACAGTAGTTTCATTCTCGGAATCATCAAGAGCAGGGATCGAAGCCATCAGGCATAAACTGCTTGACTCGTCCTCCAAGTTATCCAGGGCATATTCTAAATCCGGCGCTGGAATGAGACCAACAAGGATGTCATTTCTTATTATAGGAAGTCCGCCATCGACCTCTCCAGCGGCGTGCAGAAGCTCTAATTTGTGACGTAAGCTAGTGGCAGAAACAAGAGGCGAGTTGGAGATATCAATGATTCTCTCTCGTCGCACACGAGGTGTTATATCCGCAAGATCTGAAGTGAAGACAGGCTTATGCTTATTGTTAAGGAAGGGATATGAATTCATATTTATTAAGAGATCCTGAGTCCTATCAGCACATGATCAAAATAAAAAGGTGTGATACCATGTTACTTACGTATATACTGAGCGGCTCCATAAAATCTGCAGTCCATTTGGCTACTAAGATCGCTAGTGAGAATGGCAATACATAGTCAAGACTGCCTGTTAATTCGAACAGAATCACTGCTAGCGTCACAGATAATCTTGTAACTCCGCACATTGTTGAGCCCGCGGCAATAAGTGCGTAAACGCCAGGTGTGATACATGATGCACCAGTGACATGTGCTGCACATTCACCAAACACGGGAGACGTGGGAAATCGTAGCACAAGCCATTGCATTAAATGCCCGATAATTCTCCCAAGAATGCCTCCCACAACCATTGATGGGACGTATATTCCAGCGGGGACTTTCTATGCAATGTGTCAGCAAAAATGTGGAATGTCCATGCAGGCCACTTCTTGCCTAGGATCACAGTTGCAAATACTTACAATTCCAAATGTAACGATGGTAAGGATGCTCTTGATAAAAAAGGCAATAGTTAGTTGTCCAATAACAGGGGAGATCTCATCAAGATACTGTGGGCATAGGCTCATGTCATCCTCCTTGTTAAAATCACAAGGGCTCGCAAGATTCAGAAGGAGCTTTGCCACGGGGAGCTTCGTATAGGGGTTCCAGTAGCCGATCAGTGCCGTAAGCAAAGCTACTAATATCACCTCCACAAGAGGCCATTTCTTGATTATGTGTATCTTGCGGAATGATTGAGCCCAGAGACGAGAGGCTTTGATGAAAATAGCGCCAGCGGCTCCTCCAAGCATGCCGACGGCAATGAATGCCAAAAGTTCGAAGTACGCCCAATCTTTTACGTATCTGACTTCGAACATGACTATCTTGTTGGTACCATAAGGATTCAGGAATTTGAGAGTCAGTGCTGCCGTAATACAGCAGAAGAATGTTCTGAAGAGAGTTTTGGCAGGAAAGAAATACGCAACTTCCTCTAGGGAGAAGAGTACTCCTCCAATTGGAGCTCCAAAGGCAACCGCTACCCCTGCTGCTGCCGCTGCCGAAAGCACTTCTCGTCTCTTCCCATCGTTCCGATCGTATTTTGAAAATAATCTGCAAGCAATGTTACCGACGCAGGTAGCTATGTGTACGTAGGGACCCTCTTTTCCCAAACTCAAACCTGATGCCACACTCAAAACCAAAGCAAGGGTCTTTATAACGAGTGTCTTAACGCCCAAGAATCCATGGAGCACAAATCCACTGAGGATTACTCGCACCTCAGCAACACCGCTACCTGCAGCAGAATAATACACCATGGGAGGTGACACGTCAAACTTGGCTGGTTCCTGAGGAGCAAGAGTCGCCTCTTCTTGGTCTCCCAGCAGATGGTGACACTCCGCCCCCAAATTCTCATCGAGGGTCGACATATGGTACGTAGATGGTATCACGGTTTTCGTCATCAGCGTCAACAAAAATGACAGTGTTGCAAACCCCAAAACTAAGAGTATGTATATGGCGTATTCCGTAAACTGTTCAGACAAGTGGGGAATGCGAACAAGTTGCGACCAAGACTTCCAGGAATTACAAGGTCCTTCTTGTGGGCAGCATCTCTGGATACAACGTCAGATACAGTCAAGAAGAGATGGTAAACGATATCATCACAAAGAAGTTGAATAGGAACCGAGAGTTATAAAAATGAGAAGCATTGAAATAGATGTATCAGCGGATACGAGTAAGATAGGCTACCAAAATTAATTCTTCCCAAACTTGAGAAGAAGGGATTTTTTTTTTAACAATCAAAGAAACAGCATCGCTCCTACCTTCTCGCTAATGAACCAGCCGTCTGAGCAGAATCCATCTTTCCAATCGAAGACGGGTGCTTCAGACACATCCACCACATAAGCAATAGTGGCGGTGATAAAGCCTACCAGTGCACTGAGTATCCATCCTTGTGTGCCATCAAAAAAAGCCTTTATACGGCCTCGTATATCTTTTCTGCTTCGCAAAGCCTTAATTCGATAAGCATCGGCGATGCTATCATGCACCCAGTCCGTTGAGGTAAACTGATCATACCAAACTCTGTCATCAGGGTATAGCGAACTTTTTNGAATCTCCCATTGGCTCTATATGGACATGACGATCGGAACCAATTGCTGTTGCCAGTTTTTGGCCCCAAGAACCAGCGCGACTGTGGTTTCGAGTACTCCTCAAGCTTCCTGCAGCAACTCCGAATTAGTAGAGCTGCCAGGATGGCCACATCAAATTGTCTGCAATTTAAATCTGGCTGTCGCATTTAGTCTATCACTCACCGTTCGTACTTTGGTGCCTCGAGAGGCGAGGTTTGGAGACATTTGATCCGAGCTGAAGACGAATTCGAGAACGGCTGGCGCTGAGGAGAGGGGTTCTTTCATCTGAAAGATTGCTTGCTGTTCTCGAATGGTTGGGTCCAGCCCTTCGTGCATCGGGGGATGGCGGTTGTGAGGATTCGGGGGATTCTGTGGGCATGGAAGGCGTCATCGTGAGAGCTGTTTCCCCGAACCGATCATGCCTGGTCCTCCGCGACGTCGACATATCTGACTGACAGGCAACATCAGATATTCTCAAGCTTTATAGTAGACACGGAGCTTGGAGCAGTATAGTCGTGTGCACAAACATATCTAACCAACTGGTTGGCGAAGGATGATGCAGGTAATTAGCGGAGAACTAGTGGCGGGCGGGGGGGAGAGCAGCTCTTCTTTGATAGATGGCGGACAGATTTTCCGGCACGAACCAGGGGAGGGGCAACCAGCCGTCGTGATGGTGTTAGAGCAAGAAGGAGGATGGAGAAAGTTAGGAGGTCATTATTTTTGTCGTCACAGGACAGCGCCAGAACCGATGCAAGAGGGGGTGAGATTCTTGGAGGATCTGCTGGATTGTCGTTGTCGTGGCGGTGGTGATGGTTGTTTGCTACCTGCTACCCTCCGTGCCTTCGTAGGCGTTTCTCAAACTGACACTTGATACAGATACAGCAAGGTTCGGCTGATTCTGGCAGGCGGCACTACGCCGTAAGTAGCCTAGCGAGTCTAGGACAACTGAACCCTTCGCTGGCTAGCTGCTGTTGCTCCCGCTGCAAGACTACTGGTTCACTGCAACTCACCATGAGTACAAAGTGCATTTCCTCAAACAAATAAACCAATACTAAATACTTTACAAAATAACTCCAGGCAACGTGTTCGCTCCATACCAGCTGACTGCAGTATTGCAGCTGATCGTCTTCGCAAAAGCAGTTCTTCAAGAAGAAAGTTCGGGTTCTACTGTACGAAACCTGAACCCCGCCAATATAGTGATCAGTGTGGACGAGGTAAGACTACCAAGTATTATGACACGTCCATGTGCTCCAACCATCCTGCACCGAGACTTGCCGCTTGCGGCTCTACCAATGGATTGTTAACACCCACCCTCTCTGCCCAGAAATGGATTCCCAGAAGACGTATGCTCAATGTATCCTGTTTGGCGATTCCATGGTGGAACGTTCCAGTTATCTTCGGGGCGGCTTCTCTTTCGGTGCCGCCATGGCAGAACGTGCGCTCCCTCTCCCTCAAGTTAGTCCCGATAAAAAAAGCCTTCTGACTCCAGTCGCCAGACTGTACCCGACGTTTAGATGTCCTCAATCGCGGTTTGAGCGGCTACAACACGGATAATGCGCTGGACATCTTCCACCATATACTCCCGCCTCCATCCTGTGCTAAGGTTGAGTACCTGGTAAGCTAGCATCTTTCCCTAGCCTAGTGACCTTCTTGCCTCCTCGTTTTCAGCGTTCCACCGGGCAGGCCTGCGGTCATGTCTGTAGCTGCTCTCCTCAATCAGCACCTGGATTCTGCGTACTGCACAGTACATTCGCGAGCACGCTCGAAACTGAGATCTCATATCATAGCTCATATTGTTCGGAGCCAATGACGCTGCCCTACCCGATACTACAGGCCAGCATGTTCCTCTGCAGACCTATGCGAAGAATATCAGGTCTCTCCTGACACATCCTTCCGTAACAGCGCACAACCCCATAATACTACTGGTAACACCACCACCTGTGGACGAGACCCGACTTGAAGCCGAAGATCTGAAAAAGGGCCATCCAAGATTGACAAGACAACTGAAAGTCACAGAAAAGTATGCCAATGTGATACGACAAATTGCAGCTGAATTCCCAGATAAGGTCTTCTTAATTGACCTATGGTCTTCTTTAATGGACGAGGCCTCGAAATTGACCCTATCATCGAAGGAGGCAGGAGCAGGAGTATTGCCTGAGAAAAGGACTAATATTGGCCTCGAAAGTCTGCTGGAAGACGGTCTACATCTTACCGGTGCTGGCTACAAGGTCTTTTTTGACACAGTCGTACCGTTTATTGGAGGCGCTTGGAAGAGAGAGTCTCAAGAAGTTCCTTCTTGGGTCTTCCCACACTGGTCGGTTGCACCTAAAACTGGGCAGGCTATTTAATGTAGCGTACCCTGTCACCCATAATTCTATGAAACCCAAAGGCAGGTTAAAGTTCAAAGACTTGAAAAACAAATACACTTAAGCTGAACACCCTACATATATGTACGTGGAGTTTTCATAGAAGATTATAAAAGGTATCGATTAGTGTATAATTGATCTATGATAAAGCTCTGTATGAGATCTACGTGCTAAGACCTTACTGCCGCAGGCCAAATTGACTACAGTAAGTAGAGGACTTGGGTGGTGTTCTCTTAGAGAGGAAAGGCAGATGAGCCTCGGCCAGGCACTATTGGTATAAAATACTCTTTTCCACTTTCCAACACCTGTCCTAACCTGTTCAGAATCTTCTCCCAACTCACTGGCATCAGGAACACACCGAGATGTTGGATTTCGAAGATCTCATCACCGAGCTGGGGGGGAATCCACAAAAGATCAGGGAAAGCTAGGCACACCGAGGCGCCTTGAAGGATCTCGTTGACGAGGTCATTACTCTATGGCAAGAAGCCCGGGCGGGTACCGGTTTTCAGAAATTCACAAATCAAGTGATTTAATGGCTCACTAGTCTTACAGCGCAGTACACAATTGACCAAACGGCCAGAAAGATCAATTCGGTGCAGAAACAGATCGGCCAGAGAAAGACTGAAGAGGACGCCGAGGATTTGCTCCTACAGAAAATTGAGTTACAGAAACCGAAAGCTGGCGAGGAGGATATCGTCGTTGTAAAGCGGGCCGCTTTACTACAAAAGGCTCGTTTGATTGGTAATTATGTTCACGATACCGTACCTGTTAGGAATGATGAGGCAAACAACAAGGTTGTGCGAGAATGGACCCCCGAAGGCTTTGATCCGAGTCAAACGCAAATGTTATCACACCATAGGGTTCTTTGGAAGTTAGCTGGCTACGACCCTGCTGGGGGCGTAAAGCTCGTTGGACAACACGGTTATTGCCTGACAGGCTACGGTATGTTCTTGCACGATAGTTCCCTGCTAAGAAGCCAGTTCTCTGATTTCTCCTGCTCACTTCTTCTAAGAATATGGCCTTGATCAATTACGGGGTCGAGTTCCTTTTCCAAAAAGGTTGGCACACTACCACTCTTTCCACTCTTCAGTCAAGCCAATCGACCTTCAGGCTACTCTCCGAACCAACCACATTTCTTCCTCAATCGTGATCAGATGGCCAAAACGGCTAGCCATCCTAATTTGATGAAGAGCTGTACCATATCTCCGAGAACGGTGGCAATTCTGACTCGGACAAGTATCTCATTGCGACCAGCGACCAACTCCTCTCCTATCTTCACTCAGACGAGTGGTTACAGCCAAATCAGCCTCCTATTAAATACGCCGGCAATAGTACCTGCTTCCGCAAAGAAGCCAGATCCCACGGATGAGACGCCTGGGGTGCCTTTCAGGTGCACCAGTTCGAGAAGGTGGAACAATTCGTACTCTGCAAGTCCGACGATAGCTGGAAACACTCTGATGAGTTGATTGCTATTTCTGAAGAATTTTATAAGTCTTTAGGCCTGCCTTACAGGGTGGTCAGTATCGTATCCGGTGCTTTGAACAACGCGGCTGCCAAGAAATACGGCCTCGAAACTCATTTCCCATTCCAGGGCGAATACAATGAGCTCGTATCGTGCTCCAACTGCCTAGCATGTTAAACAAGAGAGTTGGGGGTTGGCTATGGCACGAAAAATGCAAAAAGCAGCATCGATGGAGCCAGAAAGGAGTATGGACATGCTCTTAATTTGACAAGGCTGTCTATACTTACTTATATGACCCGGGCTTACTCTTGAAGACATTGTGCGCGACTGAGAGAACCATGTGTACCTTGCTAGGGAATTACCAGATGAGCGATGGTCTAGCTGTTCCAGAAGTTCTCGGAAAGTATATTGCTGGCCAACTATCTTTTATTCCTTTACTAAGAATCACCTAGAAAAGAGGCGAGATTGCCAGTACGGGAGAACAAGAGATAAACTACCACCACACAGATAACCAGTAACTGGACAGAACCTTCTCCCCTTTCCAAGAAAAATTCTTATTTTCCCTATGCATGAAGGACTTGATGATCTGCAAGCTTGATAGACGTCTTCCGTCCCAGGTTCGCATCAATAGCATGGGCAATGAAGCCTGGAAAGAGATAGATGGAGATATAATAGGGTAAGAAAATAGTGAAAAGTAAAATCCTCTTCCTATATATTTATCGTTTGTAAATTTTGGTGTGGTGAGCCTGACAGTGCACCTCAAACTTGCCACATCTCGCCCTCCTAAGTCAACCTTTCTCTACACAGCGCTTCAGTACAACAATCCCTGGATACAAATTGTATGATGCATCAGACAGTATCCTTTGTAATTAGATTGTCATTGTCTCTTGCATCCATTTTCCATACAGTGCCGTCTTTTCTGCTTACATGGAACTCCTGCATACATTTCAAGATTGTAAGTAGTGCAATATCCTTTACCCATATGCATACAATTATTTGAGACTTCCTCTTTGCTTGCATCGAAGAGATTGAGGCATTTCTTTGTAAACCATTTTGTAATGGAAACAACAGTATTAATTACCTCTGGTGTTGCGAAGTGTTGGATTGGTAGCTACACCCAGTTGCTTTGCAAAACGTCTTCTTAGGATCCTCGGGATAGAGTTTGTTGTGATGAAAGTGGCAGTAACATCCACATTTTCGGTTACCCTTTTCTGTATATAGTTGTCTTGGTATCTTTGGCTTCTAAAGGTCTTCCGGGTAAAGATATTTAACAAATTTAGCAAAGCTAATGTTTAAAGTTAATTTTGACTAAAATCTAGTTATGTTATTAATTTTATAATAATTTTAATTACAATTTGAAGTTTGGCGGTGATAAATCTAAAAGTAGGAAATCTTGGGAGTTTTCGCCATAGTAAATAATTAGTAAATCTCAAACAAGTAAATAAGATCATACTCTAGATTTATCATTTTCCACTAATTTCTAAATCATAGTTCCTCTAGATACAGTTATAGTCGTTTTTATTTAGTAAAAGTATCGTAGCACATTTTAACTAGGATCATTGATCTGCCATCATTTGACTGTATGCCTAAGGTACCGATACGGAGCACCCGCGGCTAGCCTCCTTCGATAACGATGTCCACAAGCCAGTCCCGTCAAGAACACACCCTCGAGCACGTTCAATAATAGCTAATCTACCTAGCTTCAATCTTTACATCCTGTGTTACCTCTAAGTAACTTCTCATTTTCACCGAATATTCGACGATTTGCACCCGTGTCTCCGACTTGATCCTGGAAACCACGACTCCTTATTCTTGTTGTGACTCGGGGTTAACTCCCTTTGAGGCACCATTAAACCCAAATCCTCTTCAATATTCTACCTCTGGCGCATATATAACGAGTTAATACGATCAATCGTCTTTAGAACCCCTATCAGGTAGCAATAGGCCCCTCGCTCAAAACCAACCTGTCTACCACTAGAAGCCTCCCTTTGGTTGCAATACAAGTTCCCTGCGACCGACGGCCGCGCCGTCGATGCGGCGGGGGATGTGGATATCGTGTACATATTGAGTCAGGATAGAAGGCGCTTGCTTTGCTGGCCAAATTTGGACCGCATGAAGGAGGGAGATTGAATTAGTTTGGAGAGGTGGCTCGGGACGTGAACATTCTCGGAATTAAGATTATCAAGTCTTCAACAAACATAATTCGGCACGAGGTGAACATTTGAAATTACTTTATTCTTTTGTTCCGCTGCGTGATTGGGGAGGTATATGTTATCAGTGTTATATGAATGCATATTAAGCTTTACCCCGAAAAGCTTGAGATATAACTGGAGAGTCATCACGCAGACTCGAAGGCTTATTTCCTTCTATCGAAGCATTCCACAGACTTGGACATGGATGCTCATTTTGCGGCTACTCGAGAAGAATTTTATCATGTTCAGATGGACATAAAACACATCCAGGCTGTTCAGAGCAACCATGCTGATAGGCTTTTGCGTCTAGAGAAACGACAAGCAGACGATGCTGCGTTAAAATCCGTATGGACCTCTCCATTTCCAAGTGTATTAAGTGGGACCCCGCAGCAAGGTTCGTATTTCTTGTAATAATTATGGAAAATCACAACTAAAACACATTCTCACTGCTCAGGTCCGGTTCGAAACCCCTCTACAGGCGTTTTTGACGACTTCGACGATGAGCATGGGCAGAATATTCTTGAAAGTTTGCAGCTAGAAACCGAAGAAGAGCCTGTGAGACGAGGAGCGTCACGAGCCAACAGTGTTCGATTCGATGTCAGTGCAATCCATGGTCCGAATTGGGCGCAAGGTTCTCGGTCTTCTGGAGAGTTTGGTCCAGCACGGCCAAGTAGTGGTTTTGGAGGCCACCCAATAGAACGCTCTCTATCTCATAAATCAGATGGCAGACATAGCTCTGCTGGGTATTCCGTACATTCAGCACACTCAGTTCCATCGGGTAGAACAAGCAGCCTTGGCTTAGACACAAACTTTGTTATCGGTAACGGGGATGATGATTCGCCTTTAGATATTCCAGAACCGCCTCCAGGCCTATTCGTGCTTGGCTCGGTGCCTTCTATTATACGATGCTGGTTATCCACCAATTTCTCGCACAACGCACTACTTTATGCATTAGTATGCAGCGGGTCCCAGAGATCGGTATTGGATTACTCCCTTGTTAGAAAGCTTGGACTCGAAGATTTGGTGCGAGAAAAATCAACTGGAGGCTACAGCATTAAACTTCCAGTCTATCTTCCAGAGGCAATTATAACACAACCAACTTCCAGATCCAATAGCCCAGCCCCACAACTCCCTGCTCTCACAGCTGAGTTCGAGCTATGTGATGTAGCTGGACAGCCACAATCCGATACGAAAAGAATGATCTGTGTCTTTCTTGGAAGCGACACTCTACGTGCCCATAATGCGGACCTTTTNGTTCTCACAAAATGTTATGACTCTATATGGAGATGACCGCAATAGGCTGTCTGTCCCATTTGTAAGGCCAGAAGACGAAAATATGTTCAAGAACTTGTATACCAGGGATTTTCCGTCAGGAAAANGTCGAAAGAGATGCTACTAATTGTTCATTAATACCATCTACAGACGGCAGGAAAACCAATTCTCTAGCTGTTGCTACCAAAGATAGTTTAATAGATCAAGACGAAAGCTTAAGACTTGCTTCGTCCGATGTGACGCATTCCCATAGTAATTCAGGGGGAGGAACCCAGGCCACTATCCTTACAGGCACCATGGACATTATTCATCATGGATCCGCGGGATTGTCAGAAACTAGTAATGAGCTTAGTACTATGACTAGCTCCAGAAAATACACATTACCAGAATCTGAACCCAGGACACAAACTACTATCAGGCCAGATGTATCCAACACAGCAGATGAAGCAGGCCGACGAGATTCTCCTGGAGGTATATGGGGATCATGGCGACAGACGTCGCAGTCAATAAATGGGAGTGAAAGTGGACGGGAAAGCGAGTCCACAAGCGGGTATCAACGGCCTGCAAGATCCGGACGGAGCATGAAAGTTTTGAGATCTTCGAAATCTGGATCTACAACAGCATCGAATCGGTCTGCTTCTTCTGTGCATACAGGCACGGCTTATGAACCTGCACCTCCTCATCTATCAGGAGAATCAAGACGAAAAAGCCAGGGAGGTGGAGTCGATAATATCCCTCCCCGTTGGGAGTCCAAAAAAGAGGAAGAGTCCAAGGCTGTGCGACCACTTGCAACGCTCCCTAGGTCATCAAATCCGATTGGGGGAGCATCGGCTTTCGTATGGATGAATCCAGGAAAGTCAAAAGCTTCTGCCACTGCAGAATAGGACTTGATTCGATGTAGCTAGGGACTGCTCGTGTGACAGTTGTTTGTTCGAAACAAACACCACACAATAAGATCTCCCTAATAAGTAATCAAAATTTTTTAAAGTAATTCAAAGCATATAACGCATCACTTAACCAATGCTAGAAAACATGACAAGTGACTAGCTGTTCTTATATCTATATCTTGCTCAGGAGCGTACTTAATGTGTTCTTCGTAGTCTCACTAGTTTCCTTTACCAGCCCAGCAATTGCCTTAAATCTATGGTGTATCAGTGGATGCCAATCAACGCAGCAACAGCTTACTTACTCCGGTATACTAGCATCCCCCATGCACTCATATAAGAAGCTCTCCGATGTAGTAACAACAGCTCCTGCTGCTCTCAGCCTTGCTAATGCAATTGGTATCTCCTGTGGATTACAACTAGAAACCCCATCAGCAAGCACATAGACTTTATGACCATTTGCTAATAAGTCCAGCGTTGTTTGAGTAACACATATGTGGGACTCAATGCCAACTATTACCACTTCCGATGGGGTTGCAGAACTAAAGTGCTCAGCAATAGAAGGAACCCACATACTAAATGCTGTTTTATCCGCGTGGACCACAGCATTAGGTATTGAGAGCTCTGAGCAAGTTTCTCCAAGACGATCTCGGTTTTGGGTTGTAGCATATATCGGGATATTTAGTATATTGCTGGCTTTGATCATCTTCTGAGTAGTATTGATACTAGATATTCCTTTATCAGGGTTGCTCAACAGTCTTAGTCCATAAGACTTACACCTTGTCATATTCCCAGATTGCTTTACGAAACCTTTCTTGAACGTCACATATGCTAGAGAATATTAGCTAAATGCATTAGAAGATTCCAATGGAGCTTAGTAGCAAACAATAATGCTGGATTGTCTATCTCTTGAGTTAGAACTAATGCGTTTTCAAGATATACATCAGGACCTACTCAGCCGTCTTGATACTTTCTCAGACATAATATTATACCGAACTGCTATCCAGTACGTGGATGCGGAAAAACGTATTCCTATTTAAATCGTCTCAAGAAATCTTTATAACTGAAGAGCTAAGTTGAGTGTTGGAAAATACGGTACTGCAGGTGGTAATGAAGAGCTGTGGACACTGCGGGGTTATTTAGGTGGGGTTACCGAGGTGGAACTTTGTTCCGGTTGTCCTAGAGTACGGTATGCTTTTCCTCATAGTCTGGGATTTGAAATTTACAGAGGAGATCTTGGACAACCCAAGAATTCCGCTTCTGGATATCTCCTATTTGTATTGGCATTACCTAAAATAGAGTACAACATTCCTTCGCTTTACTATGCTTTTTCTCTCATATGTCCATTATTGAAACTCGAGCTCTCTCTAGCCATTGTAAGTCCCCATTTTTTGTATTCTTTTGGATGTTATACAGCTCATCGATCAAAGCGGGCACGAAACTCCCAGGGCCTTTGATATCTGTTCGAGTAGCCGCAATCTCTCCGGCGATCTCAAAATGGAGTAGGCCCGCAATAGCAGCAAGCAATTTATCTGAATTGCATACCACCATCATCGCAGATAAAGTGGTCCCCAAAACACATCCACTACCCGTAATCCTCCCAAGAAGTTCATGGCCATTCGAAATGGAGAAGGTGCGTTCGCCGTCGCTCACGAAGTCCGTTGCACCTGTCATGAGTGCCACACACCTTTCTCTTGCTGCCAGGTCTCGGACTAACTTTGCCTTCTCCAGGTCATTCAGTGTGCTCGATCCACTGTCAACTCCATGCTGTTGAATCTCTGTTTTCCCAAATACTGTCTTTATTTCACTTTCGTTTCCTTTGATAAGATCAAAGTATCCGCTAGCCATCAACGTCTTCATGGCTGATCGCCTGATCGCTGTTGCACCGGCACCAACGGGGTCCAACACGATTGGTCCACCTTGCAAGTTGTAGGCTCGTATTGCCTGAGTGTAGTTCTTTAAGCCTTCAGGCGTAACCGTACCCATATTTATAACAAGTGCACCACCAAACTTACTAAGGTCTGCAGCCTCGTCACCATAATTTGCCATTATGGGAGATGCTCCAATAGCTAATGCCACATTTGCCGCGAAGTTTTGGACAACTAGGTTTGTCATATTATGAGAGAGCGGATTCCTCTCTGCAAGAGCTTTAACAACAGAAGGAACCCGTTCTATCAAAAGTTTCGGTTCTCTTATCTTTTCCTTGTTCTCCAAAGCAGCCGCTGCGAAAGGGGGAGGTTTCTGAATTAAGCTTTTCAGTTCTTCTGCTGCTTTTGTCGGATCTTCCGCTCCGATGATAGCACTAACAATTGCTACACCATCCAGGTGCCTACTTGGGTCAAAAGTTTGAAAAAGCACCCGCTGTACTGTCGCAGCATTGATGCCCCCAATGGCAACAGTTCGTACTTGGCTCCATACAGCCGTAGCACGAAGAATAGCCTTCGTTCCTGCTGTACCAATGATATCTTTAGTATTCGTCTTTCTAGATTAGGCTCAGTAAACTGTAAATGAATCCAGGCGGAGGGTGTAGTTACGTTGAAGTTGCAAACATCGTTCCAATACCCAGATAATCAGCTCCGCCTTTACATGCAGCTTGGGCTTCATCAATTGTAGATACCGTTACTCCAATTATTGCATTGTTGCCGAGAAGCTTCCTAGCAATTGATAGATCTAGGTACGGTCAGAGAGATAATTTCCAGAGTAGTGGAAGGGCATACCGAGGTCATCTTGACCAATATGCACGCCCTCACATTCGACAGCTAGAGCAACATCAACTCTATCGTTTATCAAGAGCGGTACCCCGTACTTCTTCGTTATCGCATGCAATTTTCGGGCAGTTGAAACAAGCTTTGCTGTGTCACTAGTCTTATCACGATATTGGACTATAGTGACACCACCTCTTAACGCAGCTTCAACCACATCCACAAGGTCTCTTGAGCCAAGGATGGCTGGAGTAGAGTCTGTAACTAAGTAGATGGAATAGTCCAAATTTCTCAGCGCCATTTTGATAGGGGTCATAACTAGAGCAAAGTCAGTGAAAATCCAATCCAATGCTGTTACTCAACGCTCGTGGGCTCAGGTGCTATGAGGTTGGAGCTCTCCGAGATATGATGTCACATGTGCTCTTGGTCCCGGCATGATCTGAAAGGAACCTCTAGTAAAACAACAATAACATTAAACAATGCAAAGTAAGAGTTTATTTAGTCATCTAGGCGTCATATCCACACGTACATATTTGTATAGGACAAATGGATGGCGGGAGCATACAGCATCCACGTACGAGATAAGAATGAGAAATGTACCTTTAGCTGGGAGCACTCTCACTTTTGAGGACTGTGATAGCCCATGCTAGATTGCTAGACTGGATACTGTGCCTAGTTGCAACGGACACATGGATCCGAATGCATGAATTTCTATGTAAAAACAATTCCAGTGGAAGTGGAGAAATCTTCACCTCAACACACCCACCCCAAGCCCTCGCTTGACCATTTAGCATCAACTCAGATCGTCCCACTAAGGTTCTCATAGAGAACGAACCTTATATTATGTTTCCGATCTCGCGTCTAATAACGTAGGTGCGATTAGAGTACGCTATTCAAAGGAAGCGGAATATCAATCGAGAAGAAGTTATTTGATTTCTTGTAGTTTTAACGTAGAAACCAGCGAAACAGGCTAGGCGTAGTCGGGCTCGCTAGAGACACGCTTCCTCTGCTCTACACGCCACCCTCCCCGCTCTGGTGGCCACTCCCATTTCTTCCCTTTCCGGAAACAAAAACCTTTCAAACCCTTTTTCTTCCACCAGAAGTCTTGCTTAACAGACATCTTCACGCCCACCTCTGCAGCATTCCGGACTCCAATAACCCCTGATTCTGCACACTCTCAGAATCGTCAGAAGAGTCAACTGTTGTATTGAACCCAAGTTCCATCTGACCCTACACAAGTGACAGGTCTATCGCAGACGCCCTTGATCTTGCGACGGAAGAGAGGAAGAGAGTCTTCCAAGAACCCATCAACAAAGACCTCAGCACGTCAAGTGATACACTGTGTTTTATGTATCTCACACCCAAAGCCAACGACCTCAGCCACCAGCCGCCTCTCGTGCTGCAACCATTTCGCATACCGCGGAAACCTTGCAGCCCTTACTTCAGTTCTAACGGCTAATATCTATCAAACTCACCGAATGTTTTTCTAAAGAAACCACCAAGGGTTTCAATATCTGTCAGGTCTTTCCTTGGTCCCACCACGTTTGCATCAGCTTATGCCTCTTCATCTTGTCTGAGCAATCCTAGTCGCCTCTCAAACACCAAATCCAAATCCCACAACAAGCTATCTCCAGCCATGGCCACCGTCAATATTCGTCGCGATGTCAGCGACCCCTTCTACAGATACAAGATGGAAAAGATCCAATCTAAAATTGAGGGGAAAGGAAACGGCATCAAAACCGTCATTGTCAATTTAAGCAGCGTAGCACAGTCCCTTGCTCGACCGGGTGCTTTTGTTATCAAGTATTTCGGCTTTGAGCTGGGGGCGCAGACCAATTCCAACCCTTCTGATGATCGCTGGATCATTAACGGTGCTCATGAAGCCTCTAAGCTTCAGGATTATCTCGACGGCTTCATTTCCAAATTTGTCCTTTGCAAGAAGTGCAAGAACCCAGAAACAGAGGTTGTGATCAAAGATGGACGCATCCTACTAGACTGTAAAGCGTGCGGTCAGAGATCTGATGTTGACCTCCGCCTCAAACTCAGTGGCTTCATTCTCAAGAATCAGCCCAAGAAAGGAAAGAAGGATAAGGCTGAGAAAAAAGCTGCGCGCAAAGCCAAAGAGAATGGCAGTACTGAAGCAAAGGAGAATGGCCAAGCCAGTGGTGGTGAGAGCAACTCGGAAAACGGATCCAACGAGAACGGCGATGTTGCACTTGGAGCCGACAGTGACGATGAACTCACTCGGCGTATTAAAGACGGCGCCAAAGAGCTCGACAAGCCTACTGAAGTTAAGGATGATGAGTGGACTGTTGACATGTCAGCCGAAGCCGTCAAGGCTCGTCAGCAGCAACTTCCAGATGATCTGAAGCAAAAGCTTGTTCTAGGAGGCGATGACGAGGATGAAGATGGTGAAGGCGGCGGCAATTCCAGTTACGATCAGCTTGGTAGCTGGATACTCGCCCAGGCAGAAGAAAAGGGCGGTGTCGACAAAGTAGATGATTTAGACATCTATTTGAAGGCCAAGGAACTTGGTGTCGAAGCTAAACATCGAACTTTGCTCGTTTTGGTCCAAACCGTGTTTGATGATAATATAGTCAAACAAATTCCAGTCCGCGCTGGAATGCTCAAGAAGGTGAGTCGAGCAACCGTCCCCACTTGACAGCGTAGTACTCATTAAAATTAGATGATCACTTCAGAAAAGCATGAAAAGGCTCTCTTGGGGGGTGTTGAACGCTTTATCGGTCTACGTGGCAAGGAAAACCCTGACATCTTCAATCTGACTTCCAAGGTCCTCATGGTCCTTTATAATAAGGACCTTTTGAGTGAAGATGTGCTTACAAAATGGGGTACTAAGGCTAGCAAGAAGTACGTTGACATTGCAACAAGCAAAAAGGTCCGCAAGTCTGCGGAGACCTTCCTTACTTGGCTTGCTGAGGCAGAAAGTGATGATGAGGCTTCCGACTGAGTTTTGGCCTGTCACTTCTCTCCTGTTTGCGTTATCTATGTGTTGCGAATTACATTATGCACTTCAGCTTATTAAAGCTCCCTATTGTCATATCGAACCAAGGCTAGATCGTTCAAAGGGGCTTAGATAGATCTGTTGCTGTACTTTATTTCTGAAACCCTCCTTAAAGCTTTTGCGACACAATGTTTTTAGTAATAATAAAAAATGAAGCATCCCATCTCTCGAATCTGCTAGTTCTACACGCTTATAATCTTGTTTAATCTCAATATTGTGTATTATGAGGCTCTATTAGCACTGTCTAAACCACTAAATCTTCAGAAACTGACACCCCTCAAGCGCTGGACAATCCATACGGAAATTTATCTGACCCTGCAAGTACTGTGATAGCCAAACTGCATCCGCATTCCACAAAGATAAAGCATCCTGAACATCAGACCTGGTTGGTATGATGAACTCTAGGAGGCCTAATATCTCGTCAAAAGTATCATCAGATATTTTTACATATCTGACTATAAAAGTCATTAACTTCACAACACTCTCCCAGATCTGATAATTTTGCGAATAAATACCGCGGGTTCCTCCCGCCTTCTTCTCCACTAGTACGCTTGACTTGAGACGTGCCGCCAATTTCATGAGGTCTGGCCATTCTACTTGTATTCTTGTCGACATGAAATCACCAGCACATTTACATATCTCTGCGACCGCCTCGGCTCCGGCAATCGCCACAAACGGCTCTTCGTCATATACTCGGCCAATAACTACCGGCCAGATATCATTGATGAGTGGTAAGAATCGGTCCTCATTTTTCCGCATGGAGTCACAGGATGTGCTAATGAGATGTAGTAATCTAGCTCGTAGAATAGGGGACTTATTGGTAAGGTAGTGCTGTGAAAGTCGGGTTATGCTCTCCAGCATGGAGTACACCTTTGAAGGAGGAGGGTTTTGTATTTCCCCACTATTAAAATTCTGTCTTGTTTCGTCTTCCGCTTCTTGATCTTCATATTCATCTCTCTTGTCTAGCAACATTTCTGCGTCTTTCCATGGTAATTTTGGGAAACTCCCAGTGTACCTGGAGTCGTCGGGGGTGTTTCGAGATGCTTTTTTATTGATAATATCAACAATAACTCCAACGTTTGGTGTGATAAGCGGTGGTTTTCGATCCTCGATCACTTTCGTTGCCTCCGAACTAACCAGGCTCGATCTCGAACCACTCTCTACTACCTCTCCAAGGACAGAGAAGAGAGAGTCGACAAGCTGGGGATAACCATGAAAATTATCCAGCGCTGCAAATATCGAACCTACCACATCGTCGAGATAAAGAAGTAAGAATGGCCCCGTAAGCCGAATCAGCATGGCCAACACTTGTGGTGCTTGTGGCGAAATATCGAAAGTGTTAAGTTTCAGTGAAATCGAATTTACCATGTAGTCAGAATTATCAATGATCAACTCACTTGTACTATTATATCCACAACAGATTGAGATAATATTCAGACATGTGATTGCATGGTCTCTTACACTGAGATAGGAAGAGCCAAGAAGCTGAGCCACTGGGTAAAGAACATCTACCAGCTCCGTCTTGAAGCGAAGTTTTAATCGTTGGGCAGTGCCTGCCACCACCTCAAGCGCAATGGCTTGGAGATGCCATTCAAGATTTGTGTCTTCTAAGGCGGATATAATAGAGACCGAGTATGAGAAGAGCTCTTGGCTTAACGCCTCTTCGTTGTCCGTTGATATTACAGACGGTTCAATAAATTCGTCCAATTCCTCAGAAGTACTTGCCATAGATCTCATAAGTTCGGAACAAAGCCAGAGAGCTGAAACCCGGTCTGGTCCAGAGGAGTTATGGATATAGTCTAGCATTCGACCTGCTATACCGAGCTGCATCTTTCTGTCAAACTTCGACAGCAAAGTGATGAATTCCTTCCTGGTTTGTTTCTGACTTTCTCTTCTCATTATAATGGTATCAAATTGAGCTGTTACCGGAGCATCACTTTCCATTTTCACAAGGGTATGATGATCACTAACTAGAGTTGTTTCTTGGAGAGCTTTCCTCGGTGGTATTGTCTTCAGGGTGACTACAACGCCTTCTCTTAGTGAATCTGCTAGAGCTTCTTCAAGGATAGAAGAATCTAGGTTCAGGCTGGTCAACAATTCAAGTGATCCGGATATATGGTGCAACAAATTCTGCTTTGCTGTTTCATCATTTGCCTGCATCATTCTCGGGAGACTAATGATCCAGTTATATATAGTCACTTTTATTAGTTGACCGACGCCCGGATAGACTATAGCAAGGCTTTTTAGGTCAGAATTTGTGCGAGAATCCCTTTTATCTAGATCTGTCCCCACTAATACCATTGCAGTTTCAACTAGTATGGAAGCTGATTCCGATAGACTATCATGACATTCATCTAGAAGCACAAGACAAAGCCTATTCAAAGCACTGCGGACATCGCTAGCTTCGTGTGTACGGAGTCTCATAACGTTCGATAGCGCCAGTTTAACTTGGGCTGTTGTAACTTTCAGCCAGGATCTCGTCAATGGCCGTTCCTCCTTATTGTCAATGGGAAGTGCACTCGATTCCTCCTCCATGGCGCTATACGCCCTAGTCTGGATATCGCCTAACATTGACACCAGGACATTCTCTAGCACTCTCACCGCTAGGATTATGGTTCTTCGTGATTTTCGGGCCGCTGTGTTTGGAGTGAGACTCTTCGTAAGAGCAGAAGTTATGCCTGGTAGAAAGCTAGACAAGGCTGCTGGGTCCTTTATACACACCCACACGGCATCTAAAGCCTCTAGCGCTCGCTGTTGCACGTCTGCCGATGCCCCGTTGGTAATGCCATCCAGAATTACTGTCACACAGTGGGCTAGCGCCGGTGCAGTGTCAGTCTCGACTAAAGTCGTCGCTCCCGAAGTTGTATTTCTCAGGTCTCTAAACAGCACTGCTAGGGCTCTGTATGATTCTACTATGAGTTCTTCCGCCGGTGGTACTGTTCGATCAGAACCAGGCACACCATCAATAACGATAGTCAACAGCATCAGTAGCTGCTTCCCGAGTTCCAGAGGAATTCCTCCTCTCCACCCATATTCTAGAAGAACCGTAAGACATCGGATTATCGATTCTGTTAACCGATCGGTAAATGTTTGTTTCTTGCGAAGAAGTTGAGCAAGCGGGAAAAAAACATAGTCTGCCAGCTTCTCGTCAAACACACCATCAACGCGCCGACATTTACGTTGAAGAAGATCTAGTAGACCATTTACGGATTCTATCAATTCTTTGTGGTTGTTCGATCCTTCCTTCCCAACGAGGACAAGCTGGCTGACTTTGATACATATTGGTTTCAACTAAGTCTATCAGTTTACTGGTGTATTCATTTGTAGCGGAGGACCACCTTACTTCAAGAAACAATTCATTCCTGGCGACCCTGGTTTCAGTGTCCATGGCCTTTTGCCGGCCAAATTCATCATACCAACAAATAATTTAACAGGTATTGGGACGTGTTTGACATATATATGGTTCAAGACGGTTGGGGAAGGGTTCCGGCTGAGACTAAAGGTCCATCACGAGGCTACGCCAAGGGCTACCTCGCTCCAGAAGAACACTACCAACCTCAAGTAATCGTCAACTTTAGGATTAGTATTGGATTGGTAAGCTATTGTTTAAATGGAGTAGCGACTAGATTATTATTACGGTACGGTTTTTTCCACTTTATAAATACTTGTGGGTGTGCACGGAAAGTTTGGTGCGTCCTTCTTAGTAATAGGCAGGGTTCGGAATTTAATTAATTAATTTAGTATTTACCCAAATTAATACTAAAATTAATTAATGAAAACCTATATTAATACTAATTAAATTGAAATTAATTGAAATTAATTAAAAATACTAAAAAAATACCAAATCACGTGAAAACCCATGAATCACGTGGGAAATCGTGTGATTCTACTAATTAATTTTAGTATTTAGTATTTTAGTATAAGCTCAAATTAAAATTAAAATTAATTAATTTATACTAAATACTAAGTACTAATTTCCGAACCCTGGTAATAGGTATTGCTGAGTAATATACAGGCATCTTATATCCCGCCGAGGCTCCAAATCGCTGAGGCTAAAGCTTTACACGGTAGTGGTTTGGAGATATTCATTGTCCATTCGACGGTCTTCCTTTATGATAAAACAAGCATAAAAACAGGGCAAAATATATTTATAAATACAAATGGCTCTAATAAGATATGATTCATCTATCCTCTGGGAATGCCACTGCCAATCTATCTATCTTGACTATGCACTGACCTTCTAGAAGTGTTAATAGTTTACTGGATGTTCTAGTTACCTGCCCAGTAGTCAGCCAACATGGTACCTAGTTATATTAATAGTATACTACACGCAGTATAATATTAAATTTAACCTATTAAGTGCTGAATACTTTATAATCCGAACCAGTCTTATATATAGGCCTCAGCTAAATCTACTCCCGACCGCTGCAAAATCTACTCCCAACGCCGATAACGGCATCCACGGACCATGCGCTTACATACAAATTAGTAAGGAAACACTTAATCCTCCAATGAATCGCACATTTTGCACATTTTTCACTGCCATTTTACTGAGTACTCCTACTACCATTTTTACTACTATATGGGGGATAATGACAACCAAACCACCTTTTGCATGTGGTCCTCCACCTCCAGAAGCTGTTTTTGCTGATATTACTACTTTAAAAGCTGCAATTCAAAAGCATACTTGTGAAAATGGATATGCCTTCCTCACTTGAAGTTTTAAGCCAAATCATGTAGTATATCACTATAATCACGCTGATGATTACAATGCAAAAGGCAAAAAGCCTACTGTTCATCCTACTAAACAACGCAATAGTTCAAGATCTAAGAAATATGGTTGTACTATAAGAGTATCAGTTATTAAAGATGCAAAATCAGGAATGTGAACACTTAAGGTTTTAGAAGTTATACATAATCATATGACTTCTATAATACTTGCAACTCATTTAGCTTATAAAATTACTTCTTTAGATTTAACTGTTCATGATCAAATTGAATCCTTATAGAAATTTAGTATAAAGAATACATAAATTTTAAGTGTTTTGTACAACAATTATCTTGATATTATGATAATCAGTACTAATATTAAAAATATAACTCAATTAATTTAGATTCAAGAATTAAAAGTTAAAACATTAATTTAATTGCTTTTGTATATATTAACTAAATATAATTCTAGTTGATTGTTAATAAAATAAGTGCAAATTAACAAAGTATAATTTCAATTCAGCATATAAGACTAATTCAAATAACAATATCATTAAATTGTTATTTGTCCACCTTATAACACTTGATCTTTGAAAACATAACCTTAACGTTTTGTTGATAAATTACACTTATAAAACTAATTGATTTAATATGTTATTACTCAATATTTATATTATAACAAGAGAGAACAAAGTAGTTTAAGTAAAAGTAATATTCTTATTGAATAAATCAGAGAAATCTTATAAATAAGTTCTTAGTCAACTTTAAGAGATAATGCAACTTCATCAAATTCAACAACCATACTCTATAATTACTAATAAGGAATTAACTTTAATCAAAGTTATTAATTCATTGTTTCTTAAGTTTATTCATATCCTTTGCTATTAACATGTTAACATGAATATATTGGCTAAAACCAAGAAATATTTTCCTGGTCTAACAAAGGAGAATAGAGTTTGAAAGTGTTATACAAGGTTTAATACATTCTTATAAGCTTACATCAATGTTTTCAACTTTACAACTAAGTATGGTTATAGTAAGAATCTCGTTGAATTGAAGAAATTCGATCATAAAGCAGTTAATTATATAATGAATATATAACTTACTCTATAGAAGGAGAAATTAATACAATATTAGGTTGATCAACATTTTCATTTTGATGTACTAGTTACCTCTTCAGTTAAAGGATACTATGGAGTTATAAAATCATGGTTATAATAATTAACTAAAGATTTAAATAGAGTATTTAATCAATTAAAGCTTTTTTAAAGTATTTAACAACGAGGAATTACTAAAGCTATAGCTCAAGATCAACTACAGCCAAAGCATAATGTGAATCTTCCTCAATTTGCTGAATTAACTAGTCAAATCCATGGATATGCACTTCAAAAGCTTTATTTTGAAGTAAACAAGCTACTAAAGCATAGTATACCAACCTCAATATACAATTATACTATCCAGAAGTCTATGAGCCTCCCTTGTTATTATACAATTTGGGAGAGAATTAAAGATGGAGGATTAGTTCGAATCCAAGATATTCATCTACACTGGCCATACTACCAATCGCCTGAAACTACTCAAGAACCTCTACTGATTCAAGTACTTGATCCACTTGTAATTTGCGGTAAAGGTAGGCCAAAGGGTACTTTAGGACAAGGCAAAAAGCTCCTTAAGTCTAGTACTAAACAGTTACCTTCAGCATTCGAATTGCCTCCATCTACAACTCCTCCAGCTGTAGATCTATCGCCAATGCCAAAGGAAC
>NCSJ02000138.1:0-108024 GCA_002812745.2 Scytalidium lignicola
CTTTCTTTCATCATCAGCCTTTATCCTATTGTCTACTAATAACAAACAAAGCATAATAACAAAAAAAGTCTTGTCGCATTATTACATCTTACACAGTAGGACATGAAAAGGCAAAAAGGACAAGAAAAAACTTTCTTGTTGTTTAGAGAACAAAAAAAGAGGATATTCTAGAAGCAGCTTTATCCTTAAAGATCATTCTGAAGGGAAAAGAAGAGACACTAAATTAATAGCACAGAATATATTTGATTGAAGAGAAATATGATTGGAGTATATAAAAGGAAGCCATCCACCTGTGTTTTCCTAAAATGTTGAGAGGGAGAGATATAAGAAAAGAACATTTTCAATAACAACATTCCCTTATCACGTTGGATTTTTTTTTATAAAAAAGTCCTAAACCCATAGGGGAAAAAACCACAATTTCTGATACATGTTCCCTCTCTAACCCTGTGTTGGTTAACAGAAACGTTCCACGCTCCGTGCTCGCACTGGGGTGTGCCCAAAGTCGAAAATGTCTGCATCATTGCACAGGCACAGAACCTCCAGAGCGGTTGCTGGAACGTGAGCGTCCAGGGAGTAACTCGATTAGATTACCCCTGTCCAAGCTGCAAGCACCGTGAGACCTTGGAGTTCTCCATGCATACTCTGTCATCCGGAGCAAGTAGTTCCAAGGAATCGAGTGTAGGTCCTTCGAACAGCTGCGAGCCTCCACCTGGAAAGTTGTCGTCACGGAAAGACCCATGACATTCTGAGGCAGCTAACTAGTGGACGGAGTGGTGATTCTCGAGAGACTGCAACATTCGATAGTTGAGCCTCCTGGAGACGATCACTCCCAGGAAAGAGATAGCAGGATTAGACCTTTTCCTGATCTGCAAGTTGAAGGAGCTCTCAAGCTTAGCAAGAACTTGAAAATGACTCTCAAACCATTGTTTATTCATGCATGGCTTGGAGATTTCGCTAGCTTAGGACAAGTATAGTAAATGTACTCTGTACTGTACATTACGAACGACTATGAGATGGTCTAGAATTGACCAGCATAATTGCTATTAGGTAGAGAAAACGAACCTGCATGATACGAGCAAAAGGAAACCGCATAACCAAACTTCCCTGCGCGGTCGTAGAGAGAAGGAACAAGATGTGATGATTTTCTAATTTGGATCTTCATATGGGAGTACAGTGATTTGTTAGACTCCATTAAAAATACTGGCGATGCATATTTTCCCCTTTGTCTTATTTTTATCTTGGAAATCTCATTGTACATAATTAGAGGGACCCACGGACTACGTGGACGGCGGTACTTGCTAATAGGAGATAGAAAGNAAAAAAGCAAATTATTCCATATAACGGGCTGATATAGGGCCAATAGTCTGTCTCCACAGCTAAAATAAGTAAACTTCAAATCTATAATGCCAAGCGTAAAGGGCTCATTTTCAAATAATGATAATAATGATAGTGATGACTTTGCTTTTTAGAGATGTTGACCGCAGATAGATGCATCGCAAGAATTATCAATTAATTGTAGAAATAAGAAAGTTTGGCCTTTTTTAAGGTCTAATAAGTCGAAGCTCTAGAAGGTGGAGATAAAGACTCGGGGGAAGGCCCTTTGTGCGAGGGTCATGCCTGTGCATTTCTGGACTAGCGGAGATTAGTTATTCCACCGAAAAAGAAGTCTCCTAATATCTTCGTCTCCCTCGTAGACAATCATAGCGTTGCTGGTCGTAGCGTAGGAGGGAGTTAGGTGACTAACCTTGGATGGCTTTTATTGCCATGGCATAATTGTCCTTGCAGTTGTCTAGAGCANGTTCGAACCAGCCTAGCATTCCTTCTTGCAGTGTTCGATCCTACGGGCCGGCCGGAGGTACGCCTAACTACTGTACGCCGTACTCCATACAGGAGAACATGCTCCAGTAGAGCGGTGCACCCGACGCTTGCAGTCATAATGTCTTGGTTGAGAAGCATAGAACAATTATGGAATCGTGTGCCATGTGTTCTGCGATGCGGAATTCCCGACAACTACTTGCAGCACTGCACTTCTACTGTAGTGCTTGTTGTACGTACAGTACTGTGCGTTCTTGTTATATCTGCCACACCATCTCCGTACGGCGTAGCAGTATCAAGTCGACTGCATTTGTTACGGAGTATTCTTCGCACGGAAGTAAGTACCCTTGTACCAAACCACGTGCCTCAATTGTCCAAAAGTAGGTTGGTGGCTAAAGCCCCTTTTTCTTGTCGGCTCTGGGGATAATTATTTCCTCGCTGGCTTTGGGAGGTAAGCCCCTGGCTGCCTTGTAAGAATTGCGTCTGCCATCCCTCCAAAGGACTGCTATCGTTCGATAAAAAATAATTTAATTTCGGAGANTTTTTTTGTTGTCGCAAGAACACGTGGGATTTGGGAGCAGAAGTCCCGGCTGCGATGAAATCGAGTACCGTGCCGTGTGAGATGCTGTGATATCTTCAATAGTGACTCCCATGAAGCATCAGTAAAAAGAGATATGGCACTTGTACTGTACTGTACGATGCCTGGATGCGCACTTGAAACAACGCCGCCATGTTTCGCCTGATGTAGGTACAGCACGGTACGGTAACACTTGATGGTGGCATAAAACGGTAGATCTTCGCTCTCCTTGCCACTTGCTGGCATGCTGGAAACGGACCTCGACCCCCCTTTTGGTGGCCCTCCTGGGGCCTCTTTTCGGAGCTTTCTGTCCACAACTTGTCCTTGCGAGATCCGTCCAGCGAGGAATAGGCGATGATCTTCGATCTGCGAACCCCATTAGTAACCCAACCTTCTTACGAGAGCTGCATGGTGCTCTGTATCGGTCCTAACGGGCGCGAAATCATAATCGGCATCAGCCGTCCAGAGAACTGTTACTGTAATTCCTGTATGCTGACATTCCTCCCTTCTTTCTGCCTTGCCCCTTCTTGGCTGCTCCTGCTTCCTGTGTCCTGCTTCCTGCATCCGCTCCCTGGACCCGCAATGTTGCCGGCTCGAAAAAAATGTGAGTGGAGCCCAAGCGGATGTGGTACCTGACCCCAACAATTTGCGGACACGATGCTGTACCGGAAGGTCTTTGGTTTAACTTAGTTCTGGCCTGCATCTATTCGCCGTGCGACATGCATGCTTCTGCTTCTGCTTCTGGGCGGGGTCTGACCTCCAATTGCTCGCTGCGATTCGCCTAGAAAAGAGTGCTGAGGGCTTTAGAGCCTGGGTCGAGCCTTAAACTGCCTGCGAGTCCCCACAGAATGCAGGCGTAGCTGCTAGGCTCCATGCCATTTTCAGTGCTCCGTAAGAGGTCCCAGTGCCGATGCTAATGCTGGCGTAAGGGGGATTTTCTACATCAAAATGCAGGTGTCGCCATTGCTAGCCGGCATGTACTGGTAATTATCTAATCCGGCACTCTAAACCTATGGACCGCGTAAACGAGACGAAAAGCTTTGGTGGTCAGCGAAGGCTCCGGCGTAGAGGACGGAAGGTTCTTGGTTGGCTGGTCTGGTCTGACGGCTGTGAGTGTCAGTTAGTCTGCAGGTGGTATACGTTAGGTACTGTAACTCAAGCCGTGGATTCGATATCTGGCTTGTGGTGTTGACGGCCGTGTTGTGCTTCCTCTCACCAAAGAGCACACGGCAGAAGGGCGTTTCCCCCCAATCCCCAGCCACACATGGTTACAGTAGACTTCCTCTCGCCTATAGCCATTACACAGTCCCTTCCACGACGGCTTGTGTTTCAGTGAAACCGGTCTGTGGCGTGAACAGTTGGTCTGGCCAGACAACTGGTGTTGCTCTAAATGCTGCTTCCGTTCGTTGTGGTTTGAACATCCTGAGTTGGCTTGTCGCCACGGGTGGCCACATCTGCCACGGGATAATATCCTGGATACCCTGCCCCTGGCCTAGTTTGGCCCCCCCGTCTACGGCTTATCATAGTCATTGCAGGGTTACACGAGAGACGGCCTCCACGAACTCCTGGCCTAGGAAACCCCCCCTTCCCTGTTTAGACACCCTCTCCACGTTGTGCAAGCCCGCCTCCTTTTGTCCTGCTTCTGCGAACCNTTTTTTTTGTACAGAAATTCCTCTGAGACTTTGTCGCGGCTTCTTTGTCAGTTTTGCGCATGGAATAATTCATCTTTCTATGCGGATTCGATACTGGCGCAAATATCGCCTAGATCCCCTTCGTGACACAGGGACCTTCGAGGTACGTACAGAAGAGTACCACTGTTTCATATTCCTGCCGACCATTGAGGGGAGAGCCAATACGAGAACGCTTCGAAAACAGTCGATATAGCGATCGTCAGAACAAACAAATTCCTTTGCCACTCCTGACCAGAGCGCTCGAGGTCCAATGTTCAATGTGCAATGTCGTGTCCCAGTTAAGTTATACTGAAGCACTGCCCAGTGGGCATATTGGTCGGTTCAGGAGCCGGAACTGCCAATCCATCCACGCGGCCGGGAAGTGAAATTGAGGGTTACCAGTGGTTACGACAGTCTCATGCGTGTCACAGATCCCCAGATCCCTTTCTGCCTTTCCAGTCACCGGATCTCGACTTTTATTTTTAATTTTTTGATTTTTATTTCTATTTTTTCAATAATTGTTCTCGATTCGGAGCTGATTTGAACATATTCGCTCAATAGACTCATGGTTTCGACAACTTATCTCTCCGCATATGATCTACCTCGACCCCAATTCTGAAGACAAACCGATTTCTCACCGGCGTTTCACATAATTGATCGACGGTTATTAACCCTAAAGCTATAGCTAAGGTGGACAACGAGTTTGGAGGGTGAAAAGGAGGATTAGGGTCTAGACGTCGCGTGCCAACAACCAACCCTCCTTTCCTCACAAAATGGGTTCGGATTCTACTCCGATGACCTTTCCTCATAATGAAGGCTTAGAACGTCCTTCGCCGCGCACAGCAAGATCGCATAGCGCTTCGAGCGACAGGCCTTCAGTGAACGGGTTTCATCATCCTTCCAGTCCATCCACAACGATTTCTCCTCCTCCAGCTTTCGTTGCACATTCAGCAGCTTCGCAGATTGTCACCAATGACCATGATAGTCAGTACGAGATCTGGCTCGACCACAGCGGCGTCGAGCCACCAATTGGACCTGCCACCGTTACCCCGGTTGCGCTCAAGCTAGTAAATCGATTTTTAGACCAGCTTCTGTTCAATTTTCTGACGAAGGCGCATTCGACCTCGCTGCTAGCCCTGAGACCAGCTATTAGTGAAGTTCTGAAACCAAAGCTTGCGAAAGATGCGATTTCGGGTGCCGAGCAGGAGCTACTTGAGTACTTGGGAGGTAATGATGAGAGCGAGCTGCTGGCGGCAGAGGCTCCGGGGCCAAATAGTGAATGGGATCTGGAGCTGGTTTGGAAGCGAACAAGACTACGATGTATGGTTTATTCTTCGTTGGGGGATATGGAGGAGGAAGATGAAGATTACTATACTGAGCAAGAGCATCTATATGGTAATTCTGCAATGGGCGATCCCTACTCAGAAAATGCCGGAGTGGTCTCACCAGCCGTTGCCATCTTTCTCACGTCTATCTTGGAATTTATGGGCGAACAGGCCTTGGTGATAGCAGGTCGAGCAGCCTATCAAAGGCTTCTGGCAAAGCATGAGAAAGATAAGAAAGAAGGTAAACCTACATCGCCAGCGATTGCCACGACAATTGTGGTGGATGAGACCGACATGGAACGTATTGCGCTGGATAGGACTCTAGGAAGGTTATGGAGAGGATGGAAGAAGCGCATACGATCACCTACTGCCTCCATGTCCATGTCAAGGTCGTTCTCCATAGAATCCATGTATTCTCAGGCACAAGCTAGCCGAACAGCGAGCATAGCCCCGGAAGAGAGCATTATCGAGGATGAGCAAGATCGTTCGATTGCTACCGTCCTGGAAGAATACCAGCACGCAGCCACCATTGCTTTACCGATGTCTGAGGACGACGTGAGAGAAATTGAGATCCCTGGCGTTGCTCCTGAGATCCACGACGGTGACCGAGAGGCAGAAACCAAAGTTGATGAAGGGCAACTGCCGGCACGCCCTAAAAGCATGTTTGTTGCCTCTACTGGCAGAATGTTTCCTTTGACTCCTGAACGCGGGGTCTTTAGATCTGTTGCTCCCGAGACCAGGAAGCGGTCAAACTCTCAACCAGCTCCAAAACCTTTGCCATATGTATTACCTCCATCTGAGCTTCTAGCCGTTATTGATGATGCTGAAGCTGAGGCTAATAACGGGGATAACGTTAAGTCGACAGCTGCGGACCAAGACAGCCATGAGGATTTACAGGAGGTCGGACTCGGAAATGAGAACAACTCGGACGGTCTTAAATCTGGTGCAGTTCCTACTACGGAAGCAGCCTCTGCTGCCACAAGCGACACTCGTGGAGACGCGCCACAAAGTTCCTTTTATGATCATGACACGGAGGAAGATGAAATTGAAGAGGAGGTTCAAATTATGACATCTTCACGAATATCTATAAGTGAGGCAGCACTTCCAGAAGACCTGCAAAGCGTTTCTAGGCGGTCTAGCGTGCGTTCTCGCAGCGTAACTTCGATACGTCTGATCGATGTTGCATCGCCTAGAAGCCCCTCACGATCCTTTAGTGGTGATATTGACTATATGTCTGCTGGGCGAGGAATCAATCGATCTAACCCAGGAAGCATCCGCAATTCCAGTATGGAGGATAACACTGCTGCCAGAAACAGTCCAATTATTAAAACGCATACAGCATCATCAACACCATCTCCTCGTGACGGCTCCTTAAGACGCACCAGGACTAGCGAGTCTATCACTGAAGAAGAAGACGTACAGGCAGATACTGAAGAAAGGGGATCTCCACAATTACCTGAAACTCCATCGGATGTCGGACCGAGCTCAAAATCGCAATCCAAAAATGAATCTCCCGAGGAGGTCACGCCTAAAGCCTCCAATTTTATTCTCGGAGCTGTTCCTTCTCCTAGAAACAGAGATGTGCATATCATGATCAAGAAGGACCATCCAATTAATCCTCCGGTTATGAATGGCATTGGCATGTATGCCCCCCGACCTGCTGCTATTGATACTGCACCTACTCCGCTTGCTCCTCTGCGTGAGATAACAGAAAGTTCTCCTGAGCAACTCCCGAGAACCTCTCCCCGTGATAATAACATTCTATCTGAGAAGCCTCTCTATGGAAGGCCACCGAACAGGATGATAACTGAGCAGCAAAAGCCACCTCGTACCTCATCCGCTGGTATCCCGCGGAACTCGCCTCCCAGAAAGTCTCGAGAGGACAGCCGACCAAATGTCCAGCGGCCCCCGCATACTTCTGAATCTGGCTCCATATCAACTACACCTCAAAAAACGAAGTCGCTCAGATCTTCTGAGGAGAACAGAACACCGATAGCTGAGGATAAGAGCCATAGTTTTGAACAGCTTATTAGGAGTGATCAGACTATCCAATACACACTTACATCTCAGGGCATGCGTGAGATCGAGGTAAGACTGCGTTGGTTATTTCAGGTATCTTAGATCAAACTAGCTGACCTAGCATTTACAGAATCCGGATTCTCCTCGCCCAACTGCCGAAATACCAAGGCCACCTACTAGTCGTTCACAGTCTGGTTCCGTGGTCAGGGTAGCCGTTGTTCAAAATCCACCTCCTGAGACACCAAAATTATCCAAAGTTTTCACGCCTGTCGAAAGAGGCTCCACTGAATCATCTCTACGACCTGGATCACGCCGACCATCTGTTCAGGCCCGTGACGCAAGAGTAGACCAAAGCTCGATTGAAGATTTTGCTGATTTTATCCGCTCAACTGGTCCTCCTGGTTCAAGACGAGAAAAACAAGCTCCCCCCTATACTGCTAACAGCTACAATGGCGCTAACGGATCTTCTCGGAATGCCAGTGCTTCTAACCTTCACAGCGCATCAGTCACCAGCCTTCCTAAGCGTTCTGATTCTTCGGCACGAAGAAAGAGGCTACAAGCTCGTGAAGCAGTGTCTAGGGGTGATAGTTCTGATCTGATTGATTTCATAAGAGAAGGCCCTCCACGAGATAACGCCAGCGAGAATCCGAGGATTCCTCGTTCTGTTGCCCCTTTCCGTACTACCATGGACTCCGACCGAATGTCTATCCCATTTAGCGGGAAACCAGGAGATGGAGTTGCTGCTGTTGATCGTGGAAGTTACTCGACGACTATCTCTGCTGAAAAGTCGGTAAATTCTTCTATCAACTCCTCGAGCGGCTTGCTCAGTCATGCTGCTCCCCCGAAAAAGACGCCTGTGGCCCCGACTCCGATGGAATTTGGCGAGGATGATATGATGCCCAAACGAAAAACTCGGAGGGTTCGTGATCCGTATGCCATCGACTTGAGCGACGAGGAAGATGAAGATGGTCTTGAAGATCTGCAACCTACGAGACGACCACAACCCATAAAGGAAGAGAGCTTGGCAGACTTCTTGATGAATGTCCCGCCGCCTGTAAACAATGCCCCGACTCCTTTAGTTCTGGATGTTGGACCAAATGTTCTGCGCAAGGATGTCAAGAAGAAGGCGAGCTCTCAAAGCCTCATGTCCAGATTCGGACGCAATGGTTCCATTTCTTCCCAAAATTCACCACGACGGCAATTCTTTAGTTTTGACTCCCGCCCTTCAACCATGGCAAGCGTGCAGGGTAGTATCGCTAGTGCCCCGCCTGTCTCTGCAAAATACTCTACCTCTACAACATATACGCCTCCAAGAAAATCCTCCTACGCCTCCCAAGTGGACTCTTCGAGGAATCCAGGATCGAGGGTCGTGCAGAAGTCATACGCCCCAAGAGAAGCTTCTTATCGTCCAACCCAGACGGACGACCTCGCGGATTTCTTGAGAAACTCGGAGCCACCGCCAGGTGCGGCCCAGCCCAAGGTTCTTGATGCTGCGTTGCAGAAGCGGGGTGGATTCTCGAGGATGTTTGGGAGAGAGAAAAAGGTTTCTGGGTATTGATAGCAGACGTTTTACTTGTTGTATTTCATTTTTCTTGATCGCGATGGTCTTTTATCTACGGCCTTGACAATCAATCGGGAGGGCGGCNTTTTTTTAAACCCTTTTTACACTGCCTGGCATTCTTATGGGTATTTGGTGCTCTGCTCCTCCTCTCTCATAACACATCTGTTTATTTTTCCTTTTGCCATAACGCAACAATTGTCTTTACGACACCTGTTTTCTTTTTCTCCTACTTTGATTTCTTGTTTACTACCCCTTTAGATACACCCCTTTGATGATTGTTTTGTCAATTTTCATGACGATATTATGGAAGGAAACTTGGGAGAAAAGCTGGCTGCTACTTTTTTTCTTCCTTTATTCNTTTTTAGCGTGCCAGATTTTCACTCTACTGTTTACTAGCCCTGGAGATANTTTTTTTGGTGTATTATTTGAACTTCTAAAAAGGGGAAAGAGAGAGATTGGAGACTGATGAATAATATCAGAACGAAGTTATGGAGATTCCTTTTTTGATCTAGGCGCTTTGATTTGAACTTGTGTATACGAAAATGTGTTTATGGCGCCTATCTAAAAAATGACGGAACCTATTCCGTTGTGTGGGTGGTATTGATGAACACCGGGATATCCTCCTATCCTCGGAGGTGCTCGCTGTTGTGTCTGGGTCTTGTGGACATGGACAATATCTATAAAGTCTCTGTATGGGTCGTGGTCTTGTAAGCTTTGTTACACCTGATCTGTAATCTTCATATAATTGGTATTCACGTCGGTGCCGATATCTTGAATCGTTGTGCAGTGCCATGCTCTTCTCTTGATGTGCCCGATTTGCCCGATTTGTCCCACCGGCCTACCCGTTCTGGTCGCCGGTCCTCAAAAAATGTATAGTACGTCGGCAATGCCGTATCGTCCATTCATTTTGGAGGCTCCCTCCTCCGGGCCTTGCTGCTTACTTTGGCAACCTTGCCGCGAGACTGCATATACGTGATTGTCGCGATGGAACTCTGGATTGGCAACCATCAGTATTGGAGGGGTGTGGGTGGGCGATCGTATTGTTTTTTTTCCTGAGCTCTCAGCCTTCTAAGCTCTCTCGATCAGATTCCGATTTCTCTAAAAACTCTAATCTTCCAGCGACGGATGGGCCATGAAAAGGTTAAAACTAAAAACATATAAAAAAGGTCCTCCATCATGCAGCCCTATGAGCCCCGGATATATGTATGTAATAATTAGCACCCCTTGCTCCCGTCTCTTCTTCTTTTTTTTTTGAGCCTGAGGATATCAACAACCTCAGCGGCACGGCAAATCAACCCGCCAAAAGAAGGGGGCGGCCTGGCTTCTCTGGCCACGGCAGCCTCAGTACGAAAGGAAAGCAGCCCTACGGGTTTAATTAGAATTGTTAAAAAACACAGATCTTCCCCCCTCCAGGGAAAAAAAACAAGCAACGTCTCTCCATCCATCCCATCTCCATCTTGTTCTCCAATCCCAAAACATCTCGCAGTGCGCCGTATCACGCACACAAGCACAGCGCAACCCACCTACACAGGGCTGTGCAACGCCATCCCGCCGGAGCCATATTGCGCTGCTGCCCGCCTTTCTGCAAGGCTGTTGGCGGCGGCGGCAACGCTGGAAGCTGCCTACACCAACCTCGACAGCCGTACCTTCGTACCAAAACAGCTCCCTCGTCCTGTCAGATTGCGACCTGCTCGCCATGCGGGTCATTTCCTCCTGGTCGAACCCCCCACAAGGCCGTCTCCAGTGTCGGTGAGCAGAGAGATTCCCCCATGGCGGGGGCGCTTGCTTTGCATTGCATTGCCCATGATTTGCGCAGCGACCAGCCTTGTAGGACCGGAAACCCGTTTTGACGGGCCATTCTTACTTGCTGGTTGAGCTGTTGAGTGACGAAATGTCTACAGATCTGATCAAAACTTTATCGTGAAGCTAGAATGTGATGTTCGGGGTTGTGCGTGTGGACTCCTCTGACTCTCTCTCTCTCGATCGAGGGAGAGAAAAGGAAGCAAAAGGGAAAAGCTGGGCTGCCCTTTATTAGTACGAGCTCCCTCTCTCTTCTCTCGCCGGATCCCATGGCGGCAGGATATTGTTATTATTATTTTGTTCAGCTCTTCGCTGTCGCCGTATTGCTCGTTACAAGGCGCGCGCTTCCGATATAGATCGGCTACCTATTTTCTATACTTTTTATTCGACGATCCATCTGGCTGGCGGGAGGGATGATGAGAATCACTCCCGAGAAGCTTGACGACTGCGATTGGATAGGATATGGGATTATTGGAAGATTAATCAGCAACTTTGTGAGCGTTGTACTTTGGCATGCTAGTTTCTGGACTCTCGAAGAGCTTCAACACCCGGATAAGTAAGTTCGAAGACGATTTTCCCGTATTGGCAGTTTTTTTGTCTTTTTTTGGGCGCGNCCTGCGAATCTACCCTATTACGCAAGTTGGCTGGCTAAGAATTTGAAGCAATCTTTGAGTGTTTTTCTTTCTTTTCGGATAATTCACTAACGATTGGATGAAGGACGCAGCGAATAGGTGGTATACCTGCAGATTTTGATCTGGCTCATGCTCATGCTTCTTCTTTGCGGATTCCAGAATGGCCGAGTGCGCTCAACACTGCGCCGCTATTAAAATCTCAATGGACCAACGTTTCTAGCTATCAGCATATTACTGGCAGATATGTGTGGGGTTTCGTTGACTTGGTATATATCTGGATTACTTGGCTCAGCAGGAACTGTTCTGGCTCATCTATATACCTAGGCTGGGGGCTACTTTTTCTCGCTATTCGGGAAATAAGGCTGTGTCGCTACAGCCTCTCCCCAGATCTGCCTTGCAATATAGGTTCCCGAGAGCGTTTTCGTGAAACCATTTATCGAAACCGATCAGTCTTCGGCGTAGACTGGTTTTTCGAATGGCCACAAGGCAGACGTCCTCTGAATTCAACCTGGCCGTGGGCTGGTGTTAAGCCCTCCCTTCTAGTGCTTTGGGGCGTATGCTGGATGTTCTATATGCGTGTGGGATATTCTCAAGGCCCGTTCTCTCAACACCCACGTCTGAATCAGCGATTTGTCGTTCAAGCGCCTGTACATGGCCATCATTTTATGGTGGCTCAAAGGCCGCGAAATCGCAAAGGGTACCATGGTACGTGATATTATTTCCATTTACAGATTCACCTTTTTGGGCCGGAATTGTCTATAGCAAGCCGCAAGAATTGTTATCCAAGAGCAGTTCTCGGCGATGACACACATGATTTTGAGGCCCTCTCTCTTGAGTGCTTTTGCTGCCGCCTGGGTGGGTATCCGTCCTTGCCGCGTGCACATCTAAGGCACTTGAACAAAGAGGGAGGCAATCAAGTTTGGCAGGAACGTCACTCGCGTTACGTCTCTTCAAAGCGGCCAACACGGATTAGATATGATTGAAATAGACAAGACTAACGTCCTCCAAGCCATAGACGCAGCTGATCTCCAGGTCAAGCAGGAGCCGTCCGAGGGGCCGACGATGCTTTATCAGGAGCACGGTGAGTTGTCTCCACTTCCAACCGTTTTGATGGCCGCGAAACAGCGCTAATCCACCAGTCATAGAGGGCGATAATTCTCTTGTTAGGCAGGCAAAACAGGCCGTCGCCCTTGGAGGAAGGGTCCAGGCAACTGCGCCTCAAGGTATTCGCAATGTTGGTGAGTCATCAGGCCAATCTGAGGTTGAAGAAGATCGAACATGTGACTGACGGGTACTTTGTATGTATTATAGGCGGTGTTGCCCACGCAACTGGCCAAGGCACAGGTCTCTACAATTATTACGACGATCCGAGTGTATATACAAATGCTGGTGGTACTTACCTCACCCAGCAGTCAGCGCAGACTTCCGTACCCGAGGCTGGTGTGGCTGAGTGGCGAGCCTTAGGCGAGCAGGCAGCACAAACTCTTCGCGGGCCTCCATACCAAGACCCTCCTCCTCATCACTACAATCAAAACAGCCCACAACAATATTACGGTCGCGCTCAGTTCATTTCGTCTCATTATTCTGTGCCATCCACCCGCTACTATCCCAACTCAACCGCCGAGATGAGTCTCAGTTACGAGTCTCGCACGTTCATGCCGGACGCGAACTATCCGGAAATGCAGATGGCGCACCATCCGCAGGACCAAGAGGATTTCAAACACGAACAGCCTCGATATCCAAGTCCACCGCCTCCACTGTCCGAAAATCCATACAATGCTCAGGCTATCGCTCCACCTCCAGACGATAGACTCGAGATCCCAGAGTTGCCGAAAGATGATTCCGAAGCAGCTTCTCCCGGTCGCTCGAAGCCAGTCCCAAAACCAGATCGTGAAGTGACAAGAGATGCGAATGGTCGATTTTATTGCAGCTGGCCAAATTGCACCGAGGAGGTTAGGGAATTTAATCGCAAGTGCGAGTGGAGGTGAGTTCCCATCCACCGACTATTCAAGTTTACGTTATTCTGACAAATGTGTAGCAAACATATGGACAAGCACGATCGACCATACAAATGTCCTGCAGAAGGATGCGAAAAGCTTCCCGGTTTCACATATTCAGGTGGTCTTCTCCGACACGAACGCGAAGTTCACAATAAACATGGTGGTCCCCGCAAACAACTCAACTGCCCTCACCCAAACTGCAAGCGTCATACCGGCAAAGGTTTTTCACGACAAGAAAATCTCAACGAGCATCTGCGACGCGTTCACACCGATGCAGGATTAATTCCTAACGGCGACGACACCGAGGAGGATGGAAGTGATTCGAAGGCTGGACAAAAACGAAAACGCATGGGCGGTCGCAGTGATAGTGCTGATCTCCGGGAGGAGATGAAGCGCTTACGGCTAGAAAATGAAGAGTTACGGAGACAGTCCGAAGCTCAAACCGCTCAAACGGCAGAGATGATGCGCCAGATTCAACAGCTTCAAGCTACCATGCATCCACGCATGCAAGCACCGCAAGCACCGATGATGTGACTCACCTCTTCGCCTTTGTAACACAAGTCGATTTCCTATTGAGACAGCATGTTTTTTATTTTCCTTTTACCTCTGGGCTGGTTATTTGGCATCTGGAGGGAGTTCTACGGTATCGTGGCGGCGTCATCTGAAAATCATGCAGTATCACAGAATGGACTGCTTTATTGTAATGCNTTTTTTTTCTCTTCTCTCTCAGTGTGGCGGACTACTCCATTTTCCCTACTTCGACAGCTGTTCTATATAGCTTCATCCACTGTAAATGAGACATTTTCACTTTTGACTTGACTCAACCCCTTTTCGCTCGATGAAGTGACGTCTGAATTGAATGACAAGCCTGAGGCCAATTATTTTTTTTAGAACCATGTTTTTTTGAAGCCTGAAGATTTTTCCAACCTGATTGTTCAGACATCCAGACATTGGTACTAGCAGGAATGGATGCCTCAGCCAGATGCCTCAGCCACCCCTTTACGCAACACCAACACCAGGCTAACGTCCATCGTGACTTTTCCATCGAGTTACAACCATCGTCACGATTTCCCCGTGAAAGACGTTATCGAGGGCGCAAATTGTTGGGGTCTTTTGCTCCTCCGCAAAAGACTACGGTTTTCGCGATCTGTGTCCAATCTTGCCACTTATTGCGTGATTCGTGGGCTGCGCGTAGCGGGCAATGGCAGTGGCAGGTTTTTGAAACTGTTTTCTACGGCCCTGCTCTCTACTGGTTGACAATTGCCCCCTCCTCCTCCCGTTTCTGGCGATGCAAGGTCACTTTTCTGAGGGTAGAGCCGTGCCGTATTCCGAGGAACGCAAAAAAAAAACATTGAAGGCATAATTTATATTTATCACTTAAATCTCGAAATCTATCTCTTTTGAAAAGTTTAGATTTTCCCCAGGCAGTTGCTTTATTTGCTCTCTTATTCTTCTTCTTCTTTTCCCCCTTCCTTCTTATCTAACTCACAAATGGCCTTAGATGGTAATCCAGTCGCAAGTGCGCCGTCGAATTCCGGCAAGGACGTGCCGTGGTACTCGAAGGATGTAGGAGATAAGCTTCCTCCTGCAGCGCGGGAGCTCCTAGAGAAGTACAGCAAAATACCCTCCGACGAGGTTGAGAATCACATTAGCAAAGTGGTATGTTTGATAAAATATATGTTGTGTGTGTGTGTATATGTGTGACTTTGTTCCGCACCTTTGCGCTGAGGTCAAGAAAATATATATATTCTATACATATACACCACACACACAAATACATCGAGCCAATTAATTAACACGCTCCTTTTTTCCCCAGCGCGATGATGCTTGGAGTGTCTGGCCGTATCCATGCCTCGGCGGTTTCCGCTTCCTTGATCTCTCAATCAGGAATTACCCCAACTACGCTACCATTCTGGAGCGTCTGAAATCGGGAAACGAGACGTTTCTCGACCTGGGATGTTGCTTTGGACAAGAAATCCGGAAGCTGGTTTTTGACGGCGTGTCTTCTGAACAACTCTATGGCAGCGATTTACGACCCGAGTTCTTCGAGTTGGGGTACCAGCTCTTCCAGGATAAAGATACCTTGAAGACCAAGTTCATCGCGGCTAATATCTTTGATGAGACCTCTGGTCTTGATAGCTTGGATGGCAAGATTGATATCGTATTTGTGGGAGCTTTCCTTCATTTGTTCAACTACGAGGAGCAAGTTAGGGTTTGCCAGCGGGTTGTCAGGCTTTTACGGCCCCAAAAGGACTCCTTGATTATCGGGCGTCAGGTTGGGAATGTGATAGGAGCTGAGAAGAAGGGGACTAGCAATGACCACACGGTGTTCCGCCATAATATAGAGAGCTTCAAGAAGATGTGGGATGAAGTCGGGCAGTCGACAGGGACTCAGTGGAGAGTTGAGGCGACTCTCTCAGCTCCAGATACTATTGATTCACGGCTCATGCCTACGCTGCATGATACGGATATGAGAAGATTACGGTTTTTGGTGTATAGAGAATGAGCTTAAGATGGCTTTTTATGAAGATTTGATAAGACGTCTGTCTGTTTTGAATTTTCTATAGAGTGGCAGGGAAAGCTGCGGGGAAAGTAGAACAAACATATTAAGACTTCTAGAATCAAAGATTGCCGCCTAACTTCACCAAAGAAGAAAAATCCATTTGTTGAGACCTCAAATGTTGAATATCTTGCACTCATTGGATGGATTGATTATCAATCTAGCCAAGCTAGATAATTTCCACACTTTGAGTAATCAAGGAAATCATCTTGAGCTCCGGTTCGGACAGTGAGTGAAGTTCCCTCGGTCCGTCCCCCGTTGCAGCTCCTCCCTCCAAACGGCGGGGAGCGGAACCCGAGCTCAACCAAAAAAAAAAACGGGTACCCCACCATAAAGGTTGGTGAACTGCATCTTCTCAACATCCCCACCCAAAAAAAGAAATTTAAATACTTCACCTGAGGTTTCTATCTACTTCTTGTAGACAGGTCCACCTCAGATTTTTGGAGTTTAACTCACTCTTTTCAACTTGACTGGTAGCACGCGCCTCCATTGCAATTTAGTCAAGATGATAGAGGTGCCAGGACAGAAAGCTGCAGAGGTGCGACATGAACCCGTCGTTGTTGGTGGTGCTGTTGATGCTGAACGGCAGGATGGCGATGTAGTGCGTCGTGATCAAGATGAATATGACATTGCGAGGATCGAGAAGGTGTACAGGTATGCTAGTGTTTTTTATATATATATTTTTTATCCAACTGGTTTTTATCAAAAATTGTCTAATTTATATGGAAACTTTATTTTGAGGGAAAGAGCTAACTTGGGGTTTTATTTTTGAAATAGGAAAATCGACCGGCGTATAATTCCAGGTAAAATCCTCCATCTTTCTCAAATTCAGTGGCCGAGCTTGTTGCTTGTGGACAAAAACAGGAGCAAATTAAAACGATTCCCTTGCTAACTCGTCCTTCCTGTCGTTTTTAGCTTTCTGGATATTGTACTTCCTCTGCTCCGCTATCCGTTCCAATGTCGGTCTTGCTCAGACAATGAATGAGGCCCAAGGCCACGACCTCGAGCAACAACTCCATTTAACCGCGAAGGAGACTTCTACGGCACTCGCGCTCTTCTACGTCTCCTATGTCCTCTTTGACTTTCCATCCAATCTGATCATGACAAGACTTAGTCCCAGAGTCTGGATGGCACGGATTGTTATAGCCGTGGGGATCATTGGCGCTTGTTTTGCCGCCGTGAAGGCGGCTTGGAGTCTCCTCCTTCTCCGATTCCTTCTTGGAGTGGTGATTGCGGGGATGTGGCCCGGCATGGCTTATTATCTGACCCTCTTCTATCCTCCCTCACGCACAGGAAAACGGATCGGACAATACTTCACCGCTGCCCAGGTATCTGCTGCCGTTGTAGGTCTGGTATCAGCTGGTTTCCAGAAGATGGATGGTCTACAAGGCCTTGTTGGCTTCCAATGGATGTTCTTGTTGTATGGACTCTGCGCCATTGTGCTGGGAATCGCTTTACTCTGGTGGCTTCCTGATCGTCCATTGCCTCCAGGAGAGCAAAGGACTAGGAAAGGCATTATGAGGTTCCTTCCCGCGACGCCTCCTGTCTTACGTGGTGAGGATGCTGAGATCCATTACCGGGATTTGACCCGAGTCTATCACCCGCGACCATGGACCGTAAGAGATTTGTGTCTTGTACTGATCGACTGGCGTCTGTGGCCATTGATAGTTATGTACTTTGGAGTGGTCGGTGTTGGAATTGGAACCCAGCTCTACGGAACCGTCATCATCTCGGGGATCAATCCTAACTTCTCAGGAATTGATCTTAGCTTGTTGTTTGCTCCCATTTGGATTGTGGGTGTTTTCTTTTCTTCTCGGAACTCACAGCCATAAATTGGATGACTAACATGTTTTAGATGGATCTCATCGCTATTCTCATCGTGACCCCTATCTCGGATCGTTTCCACAAGTACCGCGCTGCATTCTTTTCGGCAGCTACTTGCATTCAAATCGTTGGCCTGCTTACAACTACATTCGCTCCCCAGTCAAATCAGTGGGCTCGCTATGGCGGTCTTCTCATGGTCGGTTTTGGTCTCGGGCCTACCGTACCTATTTGCATGACTTGGACAAACGAGATCTTCCAACGTCGCCATGGAGAAGTCGGAGTAGCAGCGGCAGCAGCTCTAGTATCGGGATTAGGAAACCTTGGCAGTATCCTGACGACTTATGCACTGTATACGGGTTGGCCAGCGGATGCAAAACCAGGTCCACATCAGTATCGCAAAAGCAACCTGACCATGGTTGGTATTCTTTGTCTGAGCATCTTAAGCAGCATCGTTATGACGATCCTGTTGAAGCTGGTTGGAAACCAACCAAGCGCCAAAGTCATCAGCGGCAGCTCTTCTGTTGAAGATCCTTTTGAGTTCCAGGATGGTGCTGCTAGACGCGAGCAGCACCAGAGAGGATTCAGCAGGATGTGGTGGAGAAAATAAACTTTTTTCTCTCTTCCACGAGATGCAAGGTGCAGAGGTAGTCGGTGAGATCTTCAACAGATTGTGAGCAGACGTGATGGCAGGTGTGTGTGTGTGTCTTGTAATGGTCGATATGGGGGAAGTTCAACCTTCTGTTTGTTTTTCAGTTCTGGTTCTAACTCCGGTGATGGTGGTTGTTTCTTCACTTCTTCACTCCTTTTTGCCTATAGCCTGNTTTTTTTCTTTCTTGCTTTTCTTCGGTCTGCNTTTTTTAAAGATACCCCATTCAGTGTTTGAATATGCAATCATTCGAGGGCAAATTATAGCCCCTCGACAGCGACAGTGCTGTTACGCCATCGCTGGGACGGCGTATTGGACCGAGGCGACGACCCGCGACAATGTTTTGCGCTATCGTTTGGTGTCGTCTCGTGGGATTTTGATTTTTGGTTTTTGGAAAGAAACATGTAACTCATGCTATACATACATATATAGTGTGTGCACATCATCTTGCGAAGTGCTGGGTCGAAGAAATATATATCAGTTTGACCCGTATTTGTATTGTTCCGTCTTTGCTTATCGTGATCGTATTATAAATCTCCTGTAGAGATAGAGATGAAGCTGGAAGAGCCCGTTGTTCATATTCCGTTTTTCTCTCTTGCACAGGACTTTTACAGCGTTGATACATGTGATACGTGTGATACTTCGGTTACATTGTATCACGCGATTATCTCCTTCATAACTAGGAGAATTGTAACGCACATGTTGTGAAAGAGGTATACACGTACGATTAACAATATTTTCATTATTACCTGGAAGCTTGATAAAAGCCTACGACGAAAGATTCGGTTGAACCCCCCATATTATTTCACACCAAGCCACCCCCCACCAACCAGGTATCTTAAACGCCAGCACCAAAGATATCCCATATCCTACACCCACCAAGGCAAGTAATACAGCAAAGAAATTTCGGTAGAAGAAAATCAACCTCGTGGAGCCGTTGCCATCGACTTTCAAGGAACCTCCAACGCCTACCAGCTTCCATAGTAAAACTAAAATTAATAAAAAATAAATATGAAAGGCAATCACCTTCTCATTCGAGGTCCATTGATGCAGCAATATCTTCGCTCACACCACGTATAGGACCTTTGTAGTTTTGTCCGTCAGATTCATCATCAACCTCATCACTGTCTCCGTCGCAAAACTCATCCCCATCGGACATATATTCGTCATCATCATCAGAGACTAGTTCGGGATCACGATCCCACACAGTGTCAGGATCATCAAGGTCTGACTCTTCGTCATGCGTGATCTTAGACGCTTGATCACCTAACCAATATCGAGCCCGTTTGTTGGCACCAGAACGGACTGCGGCGCTTCTTTTCGCCATGCCCTTGGCTCGTCTTGGACTGTGACTCATAACAGGCACTCCTCGGACATACAGGTACGCAACTCGCTTCTTTTCTTTATTGAAAAAGAAGTAGTTCAGGCTCCAAATCGCACCTTCCTCTCCTTCAAATGGTTCATCTGGAGGTGCCCAACAGTAGACTGTGCACTCCTTCAGAACCATTTCCTTGTCAATCAAAGTCCACATCTGTGGCCCCCATACTTGAGTGGTTGTAGGGGAAGATGATACAGAGGAGTAGCTCGACTGAAACGGAACCTGGAGTGTCATACCTGCATTGGGCCTCAGATTGTACAGAGTAGAGTCGATGGCGTTCATGACCACCTTCAAGTTTCGCTCCCTCCTAAAATCTGTGGGCCTAAGAACATGTGAGAAATCATAATCTGGATGACTTGCATTTAACGTAGCGATCAAGTACGCAAACGTGCGACGGCTTGACACCTGGCTCAACGGGCCAAAGGGACTTGACCGTGAGAGATTCACCGAAGAACCTCCTGCAGATGAGGTATTTGGAGGCGACATAGACGCCGACAGTCGGAGAAGTGATTCATATTGTGATTCCAGCGAATTCTCAATGTTTCGGTAGAGCTTCTTATCTGAGCCTGCAGCTTTGGTCGTGTATAGATCGCAGCCTCCAATGACATGACAGTCCGGAGTGTCGAAGTTCAGCGCGCTGGTGACGTCGTCGAAGTCGCGGAGCGGTAGAAACTTCATGATGTCCCCGTTTTAGAAGTTGAGCTACTATTTTGGTTTCAAGAGAATGAATTGGAATTGTAGAGTATTAATATCGATGCGGTGTAGAACACGATCCAAGTCTGTGGTGACTGAGGTCCGAGTGTTCTGATGGAGATGACGACCCTTTCGGGATGTTCTTCAGACTCGGAGAACTGACAACCAGGAACCTGATCCTTCTTAACAACCGACGAGGTGAATAGATTGAGTGAATAAATGGGTCGAGCGTTGCGCGATGATCACGGTCGCAAGCGGACGGGTGTAGATAATAGCGATTTCGGAGGACCTGCTAAGGCTGAGCGGCAAATATCGAGACTTCCTCACGCTGGCTACGGAGGCAGGATCGAGTTGATCTCGAGCTAGACTTAAGTCTAGCAGGTAAATGGCATTGTGATGATGGATTCTGTGATGGAAGAAGTAGATTGTTGTAGTTCGAAGTGGGCGGACCGCGCTGGCCATATGAATGATGCGTAACTTGTGGAGCGGAGTTGCTGGTCGCACCCCGTATCGTGCGCTAGTCCTAATGCGCACTAGTCTGAGAAGTCGAGGCAGGCGTCCCCACCAATAACTCCTTCCACGAGGTCTGCGGAGAAGGAAGCAGCAATCCTGCTTCTCTCGAGTCTCTGTCTCTGTCCTCTCTGCCACCAAATCCCGATAGATATCCTTTCCGTCCTTGGTCCGAATTCACACGAAACATCACCCTCACCCTCAGAGTCAGCTGATTAAATCGATCCGTCACGTTTCCTTTATCTACTTATGTGATTGATGTGCACGCTATTGAATCTGTCAGTTCGGAGAGAATGCTCTGGAAAGTGCATATTAGCAGGCTCGAGGTATTCAGTTGTTCAGCTCCTTTAAAGCAAATAAAATTACCGTTCTTTTAGCTATGCTGCATAGTCAAGAAGTGAAGCTGACACAAACGTTCAATCGAATTGTCAAGGAGCTAAACAGATCAATCGAAAGTGTCGAATATGGCTGTGAAGACGTTGACTAAAACGTATTTAGAGGTGCTGGGAACAGCGGCATCTACTAAAGCTGAAATGCTAGACATCGTTTGTTCAGTGCACAATTCAGCCACGTACCGAGTCTTTGAAGACGCCAAGGAAACACTTATCGTATCCCTCCAGAAAAGTCCAATCCATATCCTTCCCCAAGCCATGAGCACCTTTTCCATGAGCGCCCAATCCAAACCTTTTCGAAACATCTTATCAGATGAAGTAATGCCCTACACAAAATCATCATATCATTCCTGTTTGCTCAAGACGTTCCTTAAACATCTCTTCCTCCTAATGAAGCATCATCATGTTAGCAACATTTGCAGCAGAACTAATAGCATCGCAATAAAAATCAATTGCATATCTATACTCCAGACACCATCCCACGTATGCAAATAAAATTAAGTATTTCACATGATCTTCGTGACCTCCTCGTCGACCTGGAAAAGAGAAATGTGTCAGTGCAAAAAGGTGGTTGGAAATCTCAATGAGGGAATACAGCGCGACAAGAAACTGTCGGGACAATGGCCTCTTGAGAAGCGGTAAAGCTGAAAAGATTATGGAAATGTTTTGCAAACTGACCTCGGTATCCTCTATTGAATCCTGCGCACTGATGACCCTTAAAATATTCTTCTTGCTACTTTCCTGCATTTCACCCGCCAATAATAGCTCGTCTAATATAAAGTAACCTTTTGCAAATGAAAATATCAAGTCCAGCTCGCAAACATTCCCAAAGTATTTATCCATCTGTTCGACGTATCGGTGGATGATCTCCAGAGTGAGGAGCTCATTGTCGGTCGAGGCGCTTCCCGCAATGAAGAATAGAGAAGCATATCGTCGATATACTATCTTGGTGTCTGAAAGTTTTCCAATCAGCCTTTAAGTCAGACCACGACGGGAGAACCACATATACCTTTATATTCCAAGAAGTTGCACATCCTCGTCCGTCTCGCAAGAACAAGCTGGGAAACATCCTTTATGATCTTAGCCTTCTCCCTTGGAGACAGTGTCGTAAACCATTTCGCCAAGCGCTGTTGATTCTGATTAGCTTGTCTCATGAATATCACCACAAGTGTTTTCAAACGCACAACTTTCCCCTGCCTCGAGAGTAAGATCAGGTAACTAGAAGAAGCTGTCAGCGAACCATAAGATACCAGTTGGAAGAAGATTTTGCGGCAGCAATCTGTATTACAGAGATAGACGTCCTTGGGGGAGAAAAAAAAATACTTACTTAATGGCCATAATGGTTGTGGAGACAAGCTGTCTGTTAACTGCGTGAGGCAGGTAGTGAGGTCGGCGTCGAGAGGGACAGTTCCCAAATTTCGGATGGGGGGTGCGCTTAGTAACTGCGGTGCCCACGATATCTCCGAAGAACGTCCCGCCGAAGAAAAGGACCCTCAATTGTCCTAGGCCGCTCTAGTTGCGAGATTATCGAGCCCTCATTTCAGAGAGCAGGTCTTCCTCTCTGTACATGTGAGAATTTCGAAAATTCCGTTTTGAATTATAATATTCTACACACCTTGGATCTCCTACCTTGGAATTTCTGGGCCTCCTTCCTCGGCGCGGGGTATCCATCCTCCTAGCAAAAGGCCGCTCCAATTCTGCGCATCAATCAGATCTTTACCCTCGACACACACTTCCTGGTCAAAAATGACGCGATTAATACTTTCTACCGGGTGAGTCAGACATCCTGGGTATGTATAGGGTTTGATATTAATAGCAATCGCAACCGCAGAAATATTATGTCCGGCGGCCCATCCATCATACGCAAACCAGGCGCAGAAAGATCCAACACCGAGCTTATCAATTCGCTACGAAGCAACTTTTTAGCTGCCCAAGAAGACTACTCTCCTCCTCCGTCTGCGACAAATGGAAATGGCAATAATCATGGCAGCGAGTCCCCCAAGCCTCAAATCGCGGACTGGACTAATCGAGATGGAAATGACTTCTACATACCGAGGATAGATTGGTCAATGGCGGGGTTGTCCGAAGAAGAACACCAATACGACATAACAGTGAAATTATTCTTTTTACCTGGCGCAGATGTGAAGGACCGAGCACTATACATCCAAGACGCTATAAAATTGGTATTGGAGGAGTTGGATGTTGAACACATTGATCTACTTATCGTGTCGTTCCCAGGAATGTCGTTTGATGGAGATTGTGAATGGGAGGCAGACAAGAAGAACTCGGAGCAGGGGAATGACGATGAAGAAATTGCAACCTGGCCAGCATTCGAGGATTTATACAACAACGGCATCGTTAAAAAGTTGGGGCTTGCAGAATATGGCAGTGAAAAGCTAGCCAGATTTTTGAAGCGGGTTAAAGTTAGGCCACAAGTTTGTCAGATCAATGTCAAGGACTGCTGCAACGTTCCTCAACCTCTCGTCAAGCTTGCAAAGCGAGAAGATATTGAACTCCTCACGCACAATGATTGCACCAACATTTTACCACGCGGTACTTTAAGAGAGCTTTTAGGACAAGGGGAACGAGGTGCAGGTATTCTATCACAGACGAAGCGAGGAATTGACGGTATGAAAGGGGAGCTTACTCCAGAATGGGTCGTCAAATATACTGCTGTGGTCCGAGACCGAGGTGTGATTGAGGATAAAGGCTACTTTGCTGTAGCGGAACTCCATGAATGAGAGGAATTACCGTGATTGGGAAAGAAGAAACGCAGATAATTTTGCATCCGAGCAGGTAATAGCAATCGGAACTGCTCCTAGGAGGGTTTTTTGATTTGGGCGTACGGAGTCTCAGCAAGTCTCCCTTGTCTATTTAGAAGCCACGATATGAGTATATATTATGATGCCAGATAGAATTATTCCATCAAATTTTCATACCACCGAATACGCCATGACCTATACCCTCCAGACCTCAAAAAACCTTCTAATATAAAACCCTTCATCCGAGCATACTCCGTTTCCTCCCTCTCATCCTGACTTCCTCTAACTTTCTCAAGACCACATTAGCCCCCTTAAATGACTTCCCATAAGCCACCAGCACTTCTGAGAATAGTCTCTCTGCTCTCGGATGTGTGCTTCCAAATGCCCGTTCCAGGACATACAAATCCACAGCACGATCCTCCTCTGAGACGCTCTGGCTCGCCAGTCCAAAGTCAATCAAAGTGAGCTCACCACGGAGTATATTTGCATCCTCGGAATCCGTCGTCAGGCTCTCTTTATCACCAGAAGAAGGTCGCAACATCAAGTTACTCGTGGTCAAATCTCCATGGACAATGCCCGCATTATGCATCTTCCCAACCACGCTCCCAACACCAGCCATTAACGAGACCAGCTCGTCCTCATCCTCTCCCTCGTCCACGCCAGCATCTTTCCTCCTCTTCAGCCATTCATTCAATCTCTGTCTGACCACCTCTCCGTCGATCCACTCCACCATAAGCCATCCTGCGCTTTCATCTAACGCATACACAGCCGGCACAGGCACGCCTTCTCGTCTGCACTTCACCAGAACGCGCGCCTCGGATAATATGCGGTGCCGAGTCAGTCGCGCATCGAGGATTGGATGGCGATAGGGTTTCGAGGGACGGTATTTCAAGGCGCACGATATGGAAGGGAGGAGATAGGTGCTTCGATACAGAAGGGCCTCTGCTCCTTGGGTGATCAGGACTGGCGGGGTGGTACAGGGATACTTCATGGGCTGTGCTATCTGGGCATGAGTTTCTGGAGCCACGACGGGTTGTGGTGTTGTATCTTCTCGTATTGCTTCAACCTCCATCTTTTCCCTTCCCCTTTTTCCTTGGAAAATGTGAGTTGTGATGGAATTTTGGGTATCTTGAATAAATTTATTGCATCTTGATATCTTGTGTCACGATGCAGAAAAGTTGATTGTGTTTGGTGGGATGTGGGAGGAAATTAAGGTTTGCTTTGTTTGCTCTGACATCACATGCGGGGTGCCAATCAGCAATCATATCGATAAATCGAGAAAGAGAATGCGATTCTAACTTCAACTCCCAATTCTCTAAGAAATCGATATTCTCTTCTCACCTGGTACATTTTCTAGATAGCTAGCATCGACTCTCATTCTACCCCCTTTTTTCCCTCTCAGCAGAACAGCCTCGAAGTCACGATTCGCTGGCGTGTGGCTCTGGGCTGCATGTACAGGGGTCAAGTCAGCGCGCGCGTCTTGCCTCTTTCTTGCCTCTTGAATCGGGCGAAGCGCACAATTTCCCCGTTTTTGAGGCCGCGCACATGTGAAGTCATTTCTTGCCCTCGCCCTGTCCGTCAACAACCTTAATTCACCTTAAAAATCCCCAACGCGGCTTTGCACAAGGTCCAGCAACGCGTCGATGAACCTGCCCTCTGGATCTCTGCGTGCAAACCTCTTGTTATCTATTATGAAATGGCTGACAGCAACCTTCCTCTTCTCACCATCTGCCTTCTCTTGACCGCCTCTTTGGTTTCCCTTTTGGTGCTGTTCCAAGTCGCAGCCACGTATATATCCGCTTACCTCGTGGCGCCGTCCGAAATCACCGTATTCATCGACGTCGTCGACTTCTCCATCCAGGAGAATGAATCCTATGATCGTGACCTAAGCAAGGTGCAAAAGCTAGAGGATAAGTTGCGATTGGAACGGCTGCTGAGAGAGATCCAAAGATGTGGTGACGATCTGAGAGAAGACCTGAATAGGGTGTTGATTGACGATGGCGGGACTAGACTACGCTCTAGTGCCAGGTTATTCTGGGCGGTGAAGAAGAAGCATCTCGAAGAGAGCATACGTAGGCTAGATCTACTACGTATGCGATTCCTCGTGGTGTACATGGGCTTAATAGCTGCAAGAACTCATGTTGATCCACCTAATACGAGAGATCCAGAGAAGCAGCATCCAAACCCTAAAAAGCGGCAGTCGTTACCACTTGCTTTATCAGAATCTATCAATCGACAACCGCCTCTTAGACGGCTCACTACCCAAGCTATGGGTCACACCGATAACCTTGTTGGTGGAGTACAGAAACAAGGGTGGGCTGGAGTAGTTGCGGAGCTGCAAAGTTCCCCATTGATGCATAAAAGACACGCTTCAATTGAAAAGGGTATGGGGAGTCCACGTTGACAATGACGAAAGAGACGAATTTAATGTTTGATGCAACCTGCACGAAACGATACTTTCACGAGAGATGATTGACGAATCATGTTGTCCATTTTGGTTATGCAAGAAAGTACCAAAACACCAACCACAAATTTTCATTCACGACATTTTATGAAATTCAACGCTAAAGTCATTATTAATTGACCCACGGTGACATTGGAGGAATGGCTAATTAGTCTACCTTACGAGACCACCTTTAAAAGTGATACTCAATTGTATCAACGAGAGTGTTAATGTGCCACTATTTGTTTTTTCCTCCAACTACAAAGAGACGGCTTCATTTTGTCGGAAGAATAAAAAAGGGAACTCTTGTTAGAGATGTACACCTAGGGGAGTTTTTTGGGGTATGATGGGCATTTGGAAGTTCTATTCTCATTGATACCCCTGTTCACGGATTAGGTTTTAATTGTAGTCGATGGTGGACTACAAAGCATACTTGTCATAGCACTATTTCATTGATATTTCTATACCGTAATGTTCCAATAGTCAAAGCATATTCTATCAAAAAACTGAGTCATACATGTCAAATATTTCGCCTAACCCTCAAATCTACACCTCAAATATCTCACCAACTCCCTCGCCGCCCAACCTCCTATTCTCCACGAGATCTAGGCGCCATCCTTCCCAGTCCTTCAATCCCCTCTTAAGCTCTTTCACTCTCTCAAGCCGGTTCTTTGCCTCCTCTTCATGAGCACGTCTAAATGCATCCTCGTCGAAATCCATGTCATCCTCCTCATCCAACAGTCCATCACCGCTAGTAGAAGTAGCTCCCGTAATAGCATTAAATCCGCTGGTAATGAAATCACCGATCCCCTTACCACCACCAGGTGCGATGCTCCGTCTTCTCCAGGGAGATGTATTGCCTCCAAGGTCCACATCCGTGAATCTTGCCCCTGGGCTAGTAATGCCAGTCTCATCTTCGCCTTCCATCTCCTTCCTGCGCTCATGCCAAACCCCTCGGCGTAGATCGTAAACCTCAGTTTCCAAATCACGGACCTTCTTTTCCAGACGTTGACGTTCCTCGTTTTCGAGCTCGTCTACACCATCGTCATCAATCCCTTCTGCGTCACGCTTTCGAGCACGCTCACGCTCCTCCTTCAGCCTGAGATTCTCATTTTCGATACTAGCAAGTCGTGATCGAAGATCTGAAGCTTCTTTCTCTGCCTTCTCGCGCTCTTTCTTCTGAGCCTGGAATCGCGAGTCGTGCTCCTTATGAAGAGTAGCTAGGGTTGCAACCTTCCTTTCTAAACCTTCTACCTTCTTTTGAAGCTCCTCATTGAGTGATTTCACTTCAGCAGCCTCACGTTCTAGAGTGCGTAATTTTGTCTCTGCAGATGTTCGTTCACTGCCCTCCTTTACGGCTTTCTCAGTTGTCCGTTCCAGATTCTTCTTCAAGTCGCCTAGTTCTCTCTGTGCGGTGGCGGCAGCCTTCTCACTTCTTGCCAGTTTCTCTTCCAAAGCGGTGATCTGCTCCTTTTCCAAGGAAATTCCTGAAGAGGCCTTACCCAATTGGGCTCGAAGATTGGATATCTCGATCTCCATCGATTCAATGGTTGATGATTTTGAAGCAAGCGCAGCATCAAGGTCCATAGGGCTCGATATTGACATTGATGGGGATGATCCATGTCGAGGGCCGCGAGAGTGAGCTTGCAGCTGTGTGTTTTGCCGTTGGAGAATCGCGATCTCATTCTTCTAGACACCAGTATTAGCAAGAAACCACTGGCTGTACGTATAATCGACTATAACGTTACCAATTTATCGATCTCAACGGATCTTGAAGTTGCAGCGCTCTTCCCTTCAGCATTTCCCTCAGCCTCTCGCAAATCTTCTAGCTCTTCCTCAGCCCTCTTCCAACGTTTCTCTCCCTCTGTTACTTCCTTTGCGATACGCTTGTTTTCCTTCTCAAGTTCTTCAATTCGCAAAGCCTGTTTTCTGTAGATGTCGGGTGCGGTATCGCCGTCCGGGCTGTAGATATTGCCTGGAGATATTGGTCCCGAACTGCGGAACGAAGATGACCTCATTTTAGATTGTACAGAGATCGACGGGTGCCGCTGATGCGACGGTTGTGATGGAAGTTCAGAAACAGTTTCTTCTGCATCTGGAAACTTATTATCTTCATCCTCTTTGGCTTCATCTTCCTTTGTTTCTTCTGGGCTGGGCTTAGGCTCCTCCTCCTTGCTCTCCTCAACATCAGCAGAGTCAGCAGCTGGTTCTGCCTTTTCAGCTTTCTCTTCCTTTTTTGTGCCCGTTCCAGCTTTCTTTGCTCTTTGTTTCTTGATTAAATCCACCTAGAAAGCCGTCAGTTCTGTCATCGCCAGCTTCCAGACCATTATTCCACCTGACTCTCAAAAGGTTGAAGAACACGTACCCTCTTCTTAGCAGCCGCTATCTTCTCTGCTCTGGCTTTTTCATCGGCATCCGCCATTTTTCTTAGCTTTCTCGCTCCCCAGCCTAGATAATTTTATTCAATGGAATTATGTTGGAGAGTGACTTTCTCAAAAAGATCGCGACCTTAGATGTTGATTCGTTAGGACAGCTATGCCAAAGCTCCTAGGCTTGTGCTCTGCTCAGTCCATTGCGTAACCGCTAATTTAGCTCCCGCCCCCCTGTGCAAGGGTGCCTTGCATTGTGAAAGCTTCCCCAAAGAATCGTTATCAAAGTCGAACAATCAACACATCAAAATAACCTTATCTCCTTCGCAAACATCGAACNAAAAAGTGAACTCGGGGGCATCTTACTCCTCTCTTACTGTTGGAATTATTTCTTTTCGGGCCTTGCCAACATGGCGGCCCTTCAACCTACACATCCTCACCTAGCCGTCCACCTCAGCGATCGCTCCCTCACAACCCTCGTCTCCTCTTCGCGACCTCCCTCCACAACAACCAGTAGCAATAACACTCAAGCACAAGCCCTTTCTTCACTTACAACCGCTGCGGTATCTGCGTATGACTCTGCATCTCGGCTTACACTCGGTCTGCCACAACGGGTGATGATAGAAACCCAAGGTTCCGGCCCCGTGATCCTTCATTCGTTTCTCAATCCACAGACAACGCAACGGCAGGTCGCAAGAAGGTCGAACAGTCATACATATGGACGTAGGATAATAGAGGAAGTAAGGGAGAACATGAGACCCTTAAGTGGTACTACAGAGGGAAGCAGTGCTGTCGCCGATGGCAATGAAAGTAGGGATGCGATGGTCAACGGGATAACTGGTCTTGGGAAGGATGTGGAGGGTCAGGAGGATGACGTGGAAGGCATGCAGGGTATGCAAGGCGAGAATGAAATGCAGCAACCACCACTGTTAATAGCGACTGTACTTGCTTCTAGTGCGGATGAGGTTAGAGAAGCCAGACAAGCTGCAGCCAGGTTAGAGAGGATGGGGAGGGAATTCCAGAGAGAGTGGGCGAGGGAGCAGGATCAACAGGTTGAGAGTACATCGGAAGCGACAGTTGCTTGATGTTGTGAATATTGTGTATATGCAGGTGTACAAATATGATCTTACGACGAGAAATCATTTGGGTAGGCTTGCATCTCTACGTGTATGATGGCTGCATACAGAAAGCCCAAATTCAGGCGTTACTAAAAGTTTCACATGTCTCAATTACACGAAGATATACTGGTGGTTCACTGTAATTCGATTTCTTTTCTCATTTATCTATTTAGCAATTTCGCAAAAGATTCTTCCTATAGCTCTACAACAGTAGTCTTCCCAGCCGTAACGTGAATCTCTTAAATAAGTTGCTGGAATGCCCGGTTAAGAGGCGAGCGAATGTTTGGCACATCCTTCCAGAAATTAATCGTGTCAACAGCCCGCTTAGCAATTCCCTCTGGGGTGAATTCGAACTTCTATAAAATGTGTTAGAAATCTCGTTTATAGGTGGCATAAGTGGACATCTTACCTTGTATACATCCTTGTAGGCACCGCTAGCTCCGAATCTGTTAAGACCGAATTGCTCGTGGGTATATCTCTCCCAGCCCATGGTGGACATGACTTCAACCGATAGATGAGGGACGCCGTCTGGAAGGACGCTGAGTCTGTACTCCTTTGACTGAGTGTCGAACACCTCCCAGCATGGAATAGAGACTACACGAGCAGTGATATTGTGCTTCTCCTTAAGATACTTGACAGTATCTACGCAGATACCCACCTCAGATCCGGTAGAAACTAGGGAGACGTCTGCTTTCTCGGCTTCATGCACGACATAACCACCCTTGATGGCATTCTCGATTGTGGAGTTCTCAAGTTGTGGAAGGTTTTGACGAGAAAGAGCAAGAATGCTAGGAGTGTGCTTCGAAGTCAATGCAACGTAGTAAGCAGCGCTAACTTCGTTTCCGTCAGCTGGTCGCCAGACCATGCAGTTAGGAAGGGCACGGAAGTGTGCAAGCGTCTCGATAGGTTGATGAGTTGGACCATCCTCTCCAAGACCAATTGAGTCGTGGGTTGCAACCCAGATGGCACGGACTTGGGAAAGGGCGGATAGACGGACAGCACCAGCGGCGTAGGAGACAAAGTTCAAGAAAGTTCCACCGTATGGGATTACGGTACCATATGCAGCCAAACCGTTCATGATAGCACCCATAGCATGTTCACGGACACCATATCGGATATATCGTCCGGTCCAGTCACCAATCTTAAGGGAGGGTGGCTGGAAGTCAACAGCATCCTTCCATCTGGTAAGATTTGAGCCGGTCAAATCTGCAGATCCTCCCACAAGTTCTGGGATGGCGTCGTGGATGGCGGTCAAGACAGTCTCCGAGAGCTTTCTTGATGCAACAGCCGCGTCTGATGGAGAGTATACGGGCAACTTTGTCTGCCAGCCCTCTGGGAGCTCGCCAGTTAGACGGCGCTTAAGATCTTTGGCCTCAGATGCGTATTTCTGAGAATAGGTCTCGAGCATATTTCCCCATTCTTGTTCTAAGGCTGCACCTTGGGAACCTTTCTTGTTGTACAAGTCATAAACTTCTTGAGGAACAACGAAGGTCTTCTCGGGATCAAAACCGAATTTCTGTTTGACCTGCTTGATATCATCTATCTTAAGAGGGTTACCGTGTACTCCATGAGTACCCTGAAGCTTGGAGCCAAATCCGATGGTGGTGCGGAGCTTGATCAAGGATGGCTTGTTTGTAACAGCCTGGCACTTCTTAATAGCCGCCTCGATGGCATCCAAGTTATCATCACCGTTCTCAACAATCTCAGTGTGCCATCCGTAAGATTCAAATCGTTTAATCACATCTTCAGTAAAGGCACAGTTAGTGTCACCGTCAATTGAAATATGGTTGTCATCGTAGATGGCAATCAAGTTGCCCAATTGCAAGTGACCACCAAGAGAAGCAGCCTCGCTGGCGACACCCTCCATCATGCAACCATCACCCAAGAAGACATATGTGTAGTTGTTGATAACATCAAAGCCTGGTTTGTTAAACTCGGCAGCTGCATGATGTTGCGCAATTGCAAGACCTACAGCGTTGGAGAAACCTTGACCAAGAGGTCCAGTGGTAACTTCAATTCCGTCTGTGTCGTGGGCTTCTGGGTGACCAGGAGTGTTGCTATCAATGTTCTAGTGGGTGTTAATTGGAGCTCAAGGCTGCAGAATACAAATTAAACTTACTCTAAATGCCTTGAGATCATCCATAGACAGCTTGTACCCAGCAAGGTGGAGCATAGCATATTGGAGCATGCATCCGTGGCCATTTCTAGTAATGCCGTCAGTTGAGGTCTCGTATCGACACTAAACTATTAATTCCCGGGAAAATTGTATGCCACATTCTGCCCAACAGACTTTACGGCCAAGCTTCCATAGATAGAACTGCGATACCGTCCAAAAACTTATTGTTGTAGATAACTGTAGCTTCAGGTAGATCCGAGATAAAATTTGCCCCTCTAGCTACCCCTCTACCCCACCTAAACCAGCCCCCAACGAAGAAGCTCTGCAATTATTTGAAAATCCGCCGGCCAACACACACAAAAAAGGAAATAGGTCGGAACTCACGAAAGGATGAATCTATCACGATTGACCCATTTGGAATTCTTTGGGTTGTAGTTCATGATCCTGTTCCAAAGGACGTGTGCCACCGGTGCCATACCCCTGCAAAACACGGACATAACAATCAGTATCAAATACAACACCTGAAACAAGAATGCTTCATTGAGAAAACTTACATGGGAGCTCCAGGGTGGCCCGAATTTGCCTTGAATGTGGCATCGACCTGTAGAGGATGAAATTAGAGCTTTGTTGTGATGGAAANTTTTTTTTGGGAGGTTGTTGATCTCTCAACAGCTTTCCGGGCATCATCGGATGGCGGGGCAAAAATCGCCAGGACGGAGGGGAATAACATACGGCGAGCAATCGGATGGTGTTGATAGCCAACCAGTCAAGGTCTGTATACCCCATGTTTGGCAGATTCTGTTATTATGTCGTTACGGGTTGCAATGGTTGTGGAGATTGATGGTTTTCAAGGAGGAAATGAAGGGGAGGAACGAAGAAATCGGAACTGACGTTTGCGGTTTGTAGGGTGGTGGGGTCACGAATTTGGCGACGGGGTGTGTCGTCAGAGATTAGTCAGTAGTCGACAAGCATTTACAAACTCTGATTGTTTGAGAATTCTTGCTAAAACCTACGTCTAACCTTAGTTACGGTTGAATTAGTTTTGCCTTATGTCACGACTATCAAATAATGGATTTTCTTTTTGCCATCAACACNTTTTGCAAAAGATCTAGCTGCTGACCGATGCAGGATTGAACGTTCCGTTCGACCTGCCCTCTTTGACGCAAGAAATCCCAACATTTCTAATGAGATAAAATGATTAATAACATATTAGAAGCACGATAATGCCACCGGTAAATCGGGATGGACCGCTCCAGACATTAAATAATCAATCTTTAGGTGCTTTGTCAAACCAAGTCTAATGCAGCATTCTAAAGTCTGCCTGCCTGACCAGTGGTGAGGCCAACGTGCATCGCAGGAACCAAAAAGTGAGCACCCTATTGTGGTGTGGGAGTCCAGATAACTATTCTTGGCATTGTCCTTTTGATGGGATGCAGATAGTACTGTCGAATGAATTGTTTTTGGGTACAAATCACTATTTGTCCGCCTCATTCTTCGGAAAGTTAATAAGACAAGCAACGCGATTACATGATGGTTGATAACGGGCATGTTGGTACGTTGAGAGTTCCGATTATTGCGACCGAGACCGCTGTTGCTTGCCTCTGTAGACATATTACGGTATCACCGGTATTGACGTTCCCGGACGCGGAGGCACGAACCTTAAGTGAGTGGATCGCAATTGACACATTATATCATCATCATATGACCTTCATGTGCCTGGCGGAATCTGATGTGTAGATATCTCTTTATTTCATGAGTTTCACGAAATGAGATAGTCGTGTAATGTATCTATTATGTAAAAAGAGACACAGTTCAGATATCTCTGTCAATCAGTCTATACACAAGCAGGTTATGCGGTTATACATGCCCTGCTCAATTTGCGGTTTGTGCACCTTTGCAAGTCCCCATGCAAAGTTGTAAAATAATCCTTCCCGAATCCTCCTCCCAAAGGCTATCCTCAGTAAAGTCAAAATCCCTCCAACTCCTTGGATCCCAAATGCTAAATTGCATGTCGTTCCTTGATGATATACCTGTTTGCTACTCCCTGTCAAACTCCTTTTCCAAACTTTTCACCTTGTTTTTTTTTATTTTATTATTATTTTTTAGATTTCACTTTGATTCCCCTTCTTCCTCGAAGCAAAATGCCGAAACATCAAACAGAAGCGGATCCACATCTTCCATCCTCTCCGGATACTCTTTAGAATTAGACGCCATACCATTTAGAGACTCATTTTCTTTTCGAAGCCTGTCCAACTCTTCCTTGGCGTGTGCATACTCAACCTGGAGAGAATCATACGATGCCGCGAGCTCACTATGTCGACCTTCAAGGTCATTGAGTCGAGCTTCAAGCTCCCTCATGTGTTTTTCTTTCCTATCCCTGAATGCTCTCTGTGATGCTCTATTTTGGGCTCGACGGCGCTGCGTAATGTTAGCAAGGAAGACTAAAATAATAAAACGCTTTTAAGCACGTACGGAATGTACATGTGAAGACACAGTCTTTTCGTTACCATTTCGCTTCCGCCGGCGGTCATGGTCCTCATAGAGACCTTTAATGTCTAACTCTACGGGAATCATGCCCATCTGGGCTAGTGATTCTCCAGTGATGGGATACTGGATGGGAAATGCGGGATATGGCATGTAAGGATTTCCAGGGAAACCCACTCCATCGAAGCCCTTCTCCATGTTAGCAAAAGACTGTAAAATTGTTAGGAATATCTTATTTTCAGAAAAGCATACCGCGGAAGTCACGGGAGAACTTGTGGAGGAATCTGAATTACTTTCGTATATTGCCGGAGGCATATCTGCTGGCGGGAAGTACGATGCATCGGACGAATCCCCATGAAATGGACCGGCTGCCATCATGTGTTGCGCGAAAACCAAGATAAACTATGACAAGAGACGAGATGTAGTCGATAATATGAGAGGAGATATGTGATAGGAGTCAAGAGTATGCGGTGATAGCTTGGTATACTATGGCAAGTGTATACTAGAGATAAAGCGTGACCCACCTTCACTGTGTACGTAAGAAGGTTGTGGATGACAGATGAAGGGCTGACATTAGGGGAGGTTCGAAGTCTTAAACCTTTTTGCTGACGGACAGTTTCTCCGGTCCAGGAGGGCGGTTCTCAACGAGGATCCAGAGTGATCCCGGCTAGTGTATCACCGTTGAACGTGAGGGTGGCAGGTGGAGAGAGTGCGAGAAGCTCTGCAGAACGGATACTCCCAGAACTGATATACCGCCGCAGTTGATTGCAACTTCCCATCTTGGGAAGTAGAGTCACCAATCAGCGGGTAAGTAGAGGGAATTAGAGGGAAGAATGAGTGGAGGATGAGCGGTAAGACAGCAGCTTGTTTGCCTTCCACTTCCATCATCAAGGGCCTTTCTTTTCGTGGTTCTCGATTTGAAGGGGCATGGCATTTTGGGGCTGGCAACTACACCCTACACTACTCCGGCCCGTGGTCAACCCCAACCACGAGGGTTGCTGTTGCTCCATGCAGGTGTGGTGCACATGAAATTGGTGGCGAGCCAGTCAGCGGTGGATGACAACGCACAAAACCGCATTACCTAAACTCGTACACCAAATTTTTGCTGTGCTGACATTGACGGCCAAGTCTCCCATCCTGGGCCGTCTGCTACGGACCCTTGTCCGTCTCGCGATGCTGACTCTTCGCCTTGGGCATCGGGTACGGGGCCTACGCAACGACGCAACTACGCAACTTTGCTCTCCGTCCACGCCTCACCAACATGCGGGCTGACAGCTGCGCGGCGGCACCCACTGTAGATCAGGAAAAGCACTTTCGTTGGAAGTGCAACTTTGGCGGAACTCAGCGCGGTGGGATGAAGTAGACTCTGGTTACGATGGACAGATGGAGCTGGCCGCGTTGCCAGCGGACGCTTTTCGGTCATTTTTGCCGTACCACATCACAGTGCTGGTCTCTCGGGTAGAGAAGGCGTCTTTAGATACACTTAAGTTAAGTTACTCGCTGCAAACTGTCAGTGCGTCTTTGCCTGTGATTAGAGTTATGACATAGGCGGAACCGCAGGAGAAGAAGGAGAAGAGCACAGAAGAGACCCGAGACATGAGGTTGGTAGCGACGGAATGCTTTAGGCATGCTCTTGCTCTTGCTCTTCCTCTTGCTTTCTCATGTCGGGGGACTCAATGATTGTGGAGAGAGACTGGGCACCGCTCCGCCAAGGAGTTAGGACTGAGGCAGAGCCACCAGAACGCATTCTAGACTTCGTGGCCGTGATGCCTGAGGCGGCTTGAATTTAAATCCCCAGCGGAATACGAGCACAAATAAGAGTTAAGTTCCATCAACTCTACTCGGGGCCGAACTAGTCCACCACTACGCCGCCATGTGCAGAGGAGAGCTTGTCTCTCCATGGACCTGCTTTCAACACAAGGTACTGTTCGTGTTGGGTTTCCACGCGTGGGTTCAAAGTACCGTAAACATAGCAAGTTTCCCGAATCTGATACTCCGCGACGGAAACGATCCCGGACATAAGAGTACTACCAGTATCAGCGGCCAACAGCGCCGATGCGATATCCACATCTGCTGCCGTTGCGTACCCTACAAAAATTAAGGATCTGTGCTATGCGAGCCGCTGCACGTTCCAGTAGTCGCCATTGGGCTGTCTTTGAACATTTCCGAATTCCTGGTGGGGTGGCTTTCTGTTGCAATCGTAATTAATTATTTTTGGTCCCCAAGCCTTGTGAAACCAATACCGTGCGGACCAATTGTCCACATGCTCGCCGCTGCTCGCCGGATCCAATCCATGACCAGACCGGAAGCGCTGGGGTCGCTAGAGGATCAGGCCCCACTTACTTTACTCGACTGGTCCAATAACCCAGGCCATTGGAGCTCAACCTGTCCGGGGGCCCCCAGGTGCCGAATGCACGGCTCACGGTACGTCAAAGGGAGCTTGGGACGCCCGGGCAGCCGCGAAGGCTTGACTGCCCACACCTAAGTCGTGATCCGACAACTCAATGGCAACCGCCAACAATAGTTTGAAGGCTTTGGGACCTGGCAAAAGCCACCGCATATGCAAGGCAAGGGATTGGGGTCCTCGGTAGACAAATACATCAACAGCATGCGACAAATTGGGTTATTATTGCATCGTACTTCTTCATAGGCCGACATCCCGTGATAACTCCAATTTTCGAGAGATCCTCGCCCTCCAATCATCGGGCTTCCAGCTTGGCGTTTGCCTATCAACGAATCATCTAAAAGGACCCTGGATCCTTAGAATTATTTCAAAAACCGACCAGTGCTCATGCAGGGCGTCTTAAAATCCGACATGTCATATTCACTGATACCCAGCCAGAGGTAGCCGTGTTTGGAGCGGTTGTGTTTCTACTGCTGTTAAATGAAGGCCGATGAAAAGCCACGGGGTTTAATATCCAATGGGCGACCAGACTCCCTATTTTTAACCAATCTTCAATCCGAATTTCCGCTCTCAGTAAGATATTGCGCGCGCTTTGATCTCGCTGACGGCTGGCGAGAAGTCGGATCACTCCAACCGGTAAAACCTCGATGGAACGAATATGATATCATTTTAATAGAGATCCCCTTGATTTGGTGGAAAGTCGTTAGCAGTTGCCTTCAGTGCTCGATCGACAAGTGTTAGTCTTCATTAATCTTCATTGGGAAGGACCCTGTTAATGTACGTTTACGGTGCTATTTGTGAATTTAGAACTGGCATTATTGCCAGCAAAGCATTCTGGAATGGAAGAAAATCCTCCAATCAACATCAACCTTTTCAGGATTCCTTATACCAACTTACTCTCACAACGAAGTATTGATACGCAAGAAGTGGTGGCTGAGGTCCTCTGGCATGCGCCAGAGACTTTAATCCGAGGCTTGTGGCTCTTAGATCACTCTGGCTAAAGGAGGAGGCTAAATCTGTACAGACAGATGTAACGGTCAGATTCCAGTCAGATTCCAGTCAGATTCCAAAAAGTCTATCTCAGGGTCTGGATCTCGGCATCGCACTTTGTAGTTAGAGCATTGTTGATCTCGATGGGTTGGCGTGGGCTGAGACGGCTTGCGCATAGTGGCCCATGGCTGAGGGTGTCGATAATTGAGTTAATTCCCACGCGGCCAGAGATGCCATACCAAATGGAGGCAACAGACCGTCTGCCGTAGTGAGATTGCTATGAGGGCAGCTATCCGGATGGAGGTACGCGAGGAAACACGCCCAATATCCATCGAAAGCCATTGACGTCGTCACTTGTTGCGAAACTCAAATTCATCGTACGATTCTTTACTTCTTCGGAGAATTAAAAACGAATCAGGTCCCTGCCAATGATAAAACCCCAATACTTTATTCTGCGATTATTATCTCGCTGAAACTGTTGTAAGTTAAAACATTGGTGGTAAATTACTAATGGCTAACTAATAGTTCGAGGCACGAGAAGAACCTCCTTATCCCTATAACGGTGGAAACCGTGCGAGAAACGCACAAATACCTCGTTTCGCTCGCTTGCTCGCTTCCTAAGCGGCGTAGCCTCATTTTAAGAGTCATGTTACGGGGCTGGAGTAGCATTCCTTTCCCCAACTATGATCGAAGATTAAGCCTTTTTGTTTTTATTCCAGAACCGCCAACAAGGAGGGGAAACTCACCATCAAGAGCAACTAAGAACCTACTAACACAGTTATATGCCGCAACCTTTACGAGACGACCAGTCAGCTTGAGCCAGATCTTAAGAGGGCCTAGTAGGAACCAACCGTTGCCGTGACTTCCACTATCTCCTGATCCGTGAAATGCTTCAACTCTGCAAAAACCTCATCCTTGACAGATACATCCCTAGTCATAGCATCGGCATATCGGACCACTGCCCATTGCTTCTCATTAAGTCCAGAACCACTCTGCCCCTCAAGATTGCTTTCCTTTAAAAGCTTCATCCCAGCTTCAGTTACCCCTCCTGCCTCAGCCAAAGGAGCATGGTGACCCCACTCATACCAAGCTCGATTAATGATGGCCACTCGACAGATAGCGATCTCTCTCAGATCATCTGGTAAGCTCGTCTTAGTTCTCACAGCTCCAAGAAAGCTATTCCAGCCATCGGCAACATTTGGTGAGTGAAGTAAGGCGAGGTCCAGTGCTTGGAGGGGGCGGGGTGCTCTCCGCGCCTGAACACGGCTTACAATGGCTGCTGCCTCAGGGCTCGAGAACTTCTCCGCATTGTTGATGTCCACGTAAGGTAAACGCATGGTTGAGAAAGTAACAAATTTCGAGTGTTGTCGTCTGTAGAATGATTGAGAAAATAGAAGTGGGATAGATTTTGACCTCACCCCCATTTTCCCTTAAAAGTAAACAGTTTTTTTTTTTAGTTTACTGGTGCCCGAAATATTCCATCCATGGGATGCGGCTTCGGCAATTGGTATTTCCCCTCTCTCTCACGTGGGTTCATGCCGGAATCACGATTATTTTTATGGATATTGTATCTGCACGCGTAGGGAGAAGCCCTAATTCCTCAAGACACTGTATATGCCCGAGTATTTTAATATTTCACTATGTAGATCAAAGTATGTACAATACGGAGTAAGCACCGCCATTTTGTGAATTACTAGAACCATAGCAAATCATAATCTATCCCCCTGATCCTTGGATTTCAAGGATCATTAAACAAAAAGGATGAGTTGCAAAAAAAGTCAACTGCTTAGGAGCTTGCTCCATGATCCTTGAAAAATAAAATAAAAAAGGTCGTCAGGGTTGCATGAGGTGGATTTGTGGGGGCCGAATCCACTCATTTTCTCTCTCTGGGGGCCATATATCTCTTGAATGACGATCGGATTACGGGTACTACTTGCATGTGTCGGCAAGAGCATCTTTCGAGTCCTCGAGCGGAGCCGCAACGGAGAAAGAACTCATCTCTAGACACATATACACTACTTTTGGCTACTAAACCTCAGAGCTAATGAGAACTTTAAATCATTTAATAGCGATCTAATCCGTTATCTCCGAGGCGTTTACGTATCCTGTATGTAGAGAATACGAGTTCTACTTTGGAGACATTCTCACATAAGAGTATTGAGGAAAGAAATTGAATTGTCCCAGGCTAACAGGAATAATAGCATACACGGCCTTACCGGCCACCTGTCACTTGCAATTTCTACTCTATGCATTGTCAACGCCAAAAGAGTCATGGTTCAAACCAATATACACGTTTCCGTTTTGAGATTGCCATTCACAGCTATCTCTTAACCGACCAATTACCTTCCTTCCATCTCAACCGCATGCCCCTATCCATCATTAAAATATAGTTCCAGTTTGGAGAGTGTGCGTGCACAACTTGACTGTGGCTCTCCGTTTCATTTCAAGCCCAAATTTAGCAGCTAATGTCGAGGCTGGCCTTGGAGTTCATCAGGAGGGCAACGATCAAACCGTATAGACCTGTTACATTGGTTAGATATACTATATAATTACTTGCCAGACACACTTACCCAAAACTTCGGCGAAAATGAGAATGAGGATCATGCCAACGAAGAGTCTAGGTTGTTGTGCAGTTCCTCGTACACCAGCATCACCGACAATGCCGATGGCGAAGCCTGCTGCCAAACCTGCCAAACCGACAGAAAGACCAGCACCGAGCTGAATAAAACCAGTGTATAGTGGCAGTTGTTGTTTCAAGCCATCGGAAATAAGGACAGAGACGACGAGTCCATAGATACCAATGATACCAGCCATAATGACGGGAACAATGTCTAAATGGAATATTAGTTACGCGTTGGGTTACACACTAATATAACACGTACTCTTTACAATCAAGTCAGGTCGGAGGACACCCATAGCGCAGATACCAACACCAGACTTGGCTGTGCCATACGCAGCACCAAAGCATGTGAAGACGATGGCAGAGGTGCATCCCATCGCACCAAAGAAGGGCTATATAATATATCAGTATCAGGTTTTGAACACGAAAGCTTTAAGAAAAGCCTTGTCGTGAGGATCGATAGTGTTGAGGGGTACTAACAGCATACGGAGGACTATATTGGAATTATCAGTTAGCATATTATACATTAAGATAGCAACTGATGCCAACAAATAAACACCAATTAAAGACTGATTGGGAATGTTGAGCACGTTGAGCTGAAGCTCCAAACAACACAAGAACATGGGACCTAGCTCACCAGAGATCGAAAGACATTGTGACGGCGTGTATTAGCTGTATATAATATCTTTAGATATTCTCAATCCTTATATTGCTTGATGGATGATGACTTAGAAGGTGGTGATGGCGATGAAGCTTGCGAATGTGTATCTGGACGGTGACGACGGAGGTTCCTCGAGGAGAGCCTTCGCTAGCTCATTAAACTAGCCGGTTTTGGTTAGCGTAATTAATCAATCCTGGAGAGATCTCCTCTGTGCCAACCATACCAACTAATTACATGGCGTGCATGCTTTCTTCGTAATCTGAGATATTAGATCTTTATTATAAGTCTGGTAAATTGTGGGGATCTTTCTGTGTTCTATGGCGAACGTAAACTGGTAAGTTTGCATGGTTCCTTTTCTGTTTTCACCTTTCACCACGCGTTCCTGTAACTACTGCTACCTCCTGATGCACGTGGATATTCAAATCCACCATTAACTGGTGATTGCATCCATTAAAATATGATGTTGCAAGCAGCTCTCAGGATTCTGCATCAATGTTTCCTAGACTTGCCGGCTTTCTGTCATGACAATGGGTTCAAAACGATACCACCATGCTCAAATCCAAATAGATGGACATGAAATATGATGTGGATCAAACTTAATCAGTAGTTGATTCTTCAAACATGGAATATATAGCCCGTTTTAACCAAATTCTTCCATCTTTGTATATGTTAAGAGCTACACTTAACTATTCCCTTTTCCTCTTTCCCTAGCTTATATCCACCTTCAATGCGTTAATGATGATGTTGTCATCAATCTTGCTTCGTTTTAAAACATGTATAATTTCATTCTAGCTGCAAGTGCATCATCTCTTTAATAGCTCCTCCGTTTAGACCTTTTTGTACAGACAGTTAGGTGTTAGCATCTATGGTTGCAACTATTAAACTGTCAATGGATGAGATGCTGATAGAGAGCAATTATTGCTAGATGGAATTTCTAGAAGTGCTGCAGTTTACAAGAAATTGGAATGTTGGTCAGAGGGTGTCAAAAAATAAAAGCGCGCTAAACCTTGGGCAAAAATTCGCTTCAACACATCGTCAAGTGCTTAGTTTATTCAATCCCCACAAATTTACACCCAGCGAATAACTCTGTCGACAAAGGTCAGAATTTTCTCTTGACATATATAATGAAGAGGAATACCAGATCTGGAAAGGATCAGGGAAAGGCTAGTGGAAAAAAGAATAGTTCACAGCCTGTCTTACGAGGTCCTGGGACCGCCAAAAACTCTACACCTTCTGCTAAGTCAAAAGCAGTACGAGAGCAAAACCGAAGTCTGTCAAACCCAGATCATGTGATCTCGGTCAAACTGGAACAACTGCTCCTTAATATCTTCCTGGACACCTTTGCTGATATTTTGTCTTCAAACTCGCTGAAGACGACATTACAAGAAGTCAAATCCGCATTATTTGACAGAGATTTTACCCGTGCGTTTGGAAAAGACGAATATCTGGAAGCCTATTCAATACGATGGAGCCCAAGCAGAGCTCTTTGTTATACCTCGATCCTGGTACAATTACAAGGGCATCTTGAGCCTCTATTTCAAGCGCACTCGCAAGAGACTGCCGCCGACGTCGCAAGTGGCAATAATGAGCTTCCTTCTAGAGAATCTCTGCAGCGGACCCTTGATGTCGTGTGCATTGGAGGTGGTGCTGCAGAGATGGTTGCATGTGGGGGTCTTTTATGGTCTTTATGGCATGGTTCCTCGACACCGGCACTTCCGACCACATCGGCAAAGGATGAGAACTCTATTACAGAATCCTTGACAGATCTCCAAATCTCCGATGGGTTGTCTACACTTAAGAACGCAAATTTTAGCGCCACCCTCATTGATGTGGCACAATGGGGTGCCATCGTGCAGAGACTGCAGGAAGGCTTAATCACCCCTCCACCCTTGTCAAAATATGCAAGCACTGCCGCCAAGGAGGCCAATTCTGCGCTGATTCATCCGGAACAACTGAAGACGAGGTTTTATGCAAAGGACGTTCTCGACTTCAAGGAAGCCGAGTTGCGCGATCTTATCGGGCAACGGCCAACTTTTCTAACACTGCTTTTTACTCTCAATGAATTGTATACGGCTTCTATCGGCAAGACGACCAAATTACTCTTAGATATCACTAGCTACATGAAGCCGGGCTCGCTATTGCTTGTGGTGGATAGTCCTGGTAGCTATTCAGAAACGACTGTTGGTGTTGAATCNAAAAAAGTACCCGATGAAGTGGCTCATGGATCATACATTACTGGATACGTTGAGCCAAGAAAACAACCCAATGTGGGACAAGGTTGTGTCTGAGGATTCCCTGTGGTACAGACTGCCTGACCAACTTCGGTACCCAATTGCCCTAGAGAATATGCGCTATCAGATGCATCTATACCGCCGAGTGTAAGGGTCGGGGCATCTAACACCGACCCTTGATCTGTGCTAAATAAATCTTCCCCTAGGACTCAAACTATTCTTTTCGGGATACTACGTTTGTCACTAGGTGCATTAACAAAAACGGATAACATGCATGACACGTTACAGGAACAGTGAATCAGAAGGGACTTAGTAATCTTATCATGACATTTCATTCATTTACTCATTAAAATTCGTCTCGACATACACATACAAGCTGTCATACAAGCTGTCTCAGGAGTGACTGAACATCAGAGGTACTAAAGCAGTATTACTTTCCATCCTTAGGAAACCACGGCCCGACATACCGGAGGGATACGCGTTCCTGAAAAATCCTGCGACCGGTCCTTTCTTCTCATGGCCTTTAGAGTACTCCCTGCTTAGCTTCGTCAGAACAGCTTCTTTGGCTTTCTTCAAGGTGGACACCCGTTGGGCGGGGTCATCGGCAAGTTTTTGCTGTGCTGCGTCCTGGGCTAGGTTGCGCTGAACACCTTGCACATTGGGATTGAATGTTGTAGGCTGCAGCAACTGCACCGTGGATTCAATGATATGTATTGGGTTAGATATTTCTGGGAAGTTGTTGCGCATATGAGTATGCTTGCGCTTCCGTCTACGGTGACCTTTCTTTTTCTTCAACTTGGTTACGGAAACAGACATTCGATCAGGGTCACTGAGGGTTTCCACAGGAGGCTTGAACTGCTCGAATTGATCTAGGTAGGTCTGTTTTGGAGAGCTAGCATAACTCTCACCTTCCGAAGCACTATGGCGTGATGACCACTCATCACCGCTCATTCTTGTCAATGGGGCAAGTGCTTCTTCCCAGGTACCGCCATTGATTAATGGCACATTCTCAAAATCGAACTCATGAACGGTATCCCGGTGGTCAAGTATGAACTCCGATACCTGTTCCATTGACATAGTAGCGTTTCGAACTTGCATGTATCGCAGGTTAGGAAATCTCATTGCCGGCTTTCGGGGAGTTGTGGGCAACGGAGACATGGGCGATGTGACTTCGTTGAATAGTTTAGCCCTATTTTTGGGAGTAGCGAAGAGGGGATCGGAAAATAAGGTGAGAGGACATGGCCCTCTTCTGCCGTTCCATCCGAAGCTGACTTTCTCTAGAGTCGATGAGAAGCTCCGGATGTAGTCCTCAAGTATTTTGAGGTGGTCAAGTCCGGGTCGCGTTCCGTAGAAGTCCCAGGAGTCCATGGTGATATAAAGCTTCTTGATCTGTTTCCAACGACGTCCCGCTACTGGTGTGCAGCCGAAACCGGGCATATGCCGGAAATAAAGTAGCCCGGAAGGGTGGATATGTCTCAGTGAGAGTTTGTCTAACTTTGTCACTGGTGCTCTTTCGATGGCAATGCGGAGACTTATAAGCGCATAGTCGACTGCATCACGGCGGTACCTTTGGGCAGGGTCTTGGTCGGGACAAGAGATGGTTAGATGACGAAGGTTTGGGAGTTTTGTCATTAGGTTGATAAAAGCCGAAACATTGGTGGCTGCATGGAATATCGGAGGGTATTGCTGAGTTAGGATGTCTCCTAATGCAGGGCATCCATACTTGGGACGCTGGATCACCGATGCACAGCTTGTGTGAGGCGTGTATAAGAATGCGATTTCTTGACCGGTTATCGGGTTTAAGAGTGGAGGTAGAAAGGTTGAATCAGCATGAGGCATTGAGAATGTGAGGTGTTCAATAAGGTGTCCGATTCGAGCTAGACCCTCAAGACGGGACGGTCGAGTCAAGGCACTTGGCGTGAAGGTCAAGAAGGTCCGGGAGAATAGAGGTTGGGTAATCGCGTCGCAACATGCTGATGATGTGAGACGGAGGGCACAGAGGACGTCGGTATCCATGTGAGAGATGAGGGCTGTCTTAATCTGGTGGTCCCGCCAGAGGCGGAGGAATTCTGAGCTAGCTGGTGCCATAACTGTCGCATGTCGTTTATAGAGGGAATGAGAATGTGATTGGTGGTTAGGATTCGGTACAGAATATCTACTCGAAAAAGGTAGAAAATGTGAATAATGAAATAATGTATCAGTTGATTAAAAGGTCCCAGTAAAGTCTATAAAATAGAATGGGGGTTTCCTGATATATGTGGTTTGAGATATCCGGTATGAAAGCGCCAAATATATCCGACCGAATAAAAGAGTACAGGAGTATCGGCACAAAAAACACCTAAAAAGTAAAAAATAAAAATNAAAAAACCTATCCTGAGGATGGGGACCTTTTTCTCGACCGGGCCATCATCATATATGAATAAATACATCCTTTCTCCGCTCTTTCGTGTCTTAATCCCTCACAACATCACGTGACTGGGCTATGTGAGTCAATATCTGTTGATGCCGATATGCAAGCAAGAAAGGGAAGGGAAAAAATGCCAACGTGCAGCACAGAATCACGACCATGCCACGATCGCGAGGAGCGTGATGAGCGCGTCTACTGGATGCGCAAAGGTGTGCCGGCAGCAAGCCCAATGCAGCTGTCAACCTGCCAAGTGATGGAACGTTTCGAGGATGCGCAGTCGCTGTCCAATGGAAAGCGGTTGAAACATTTCGTCTGCAGCAAGACGTCCTGCAGGGAAAAGAGGAGACGGGGAGGGAGGGGAGGAAGAACCCGAGAAAGAGAGACGGGAGCCCTGTGTCCAGAGAGTTAAGCGCTATCGGGGGGCTAGGAAGCTAATCAGTGGGGCATTATCGTGGCTTTCACAGGTGGGCGGTGGGAAATGGTTGGTGCGGAGACGAGGGAGAGGCTGGTGTTTCCCGTGGCAATTTCGCGTTTGTTTCGCGTTTAAATACACGAGTAAAGAAGAGACGCGCTCCTTTTTGTTTCTTCTCCATGTGCAGGCTTCGGGAAAGCCCCGTGTATAACAGAGCGAAGATCTCGATTTGTGTTCCTAAACGGGTTCACACAAGTTTTTTTCTTCCCGTGTGGCACACGGTGTTCTGCGGGGAAGNAAAAATTGTTTCGTTTCTGTTTCTCAGGGGCGGGTTGTTTTACCCGTTTCCCTTCCCCCCATCATCTGCGATCGAATGGGAATCTTACAAGTGATCTTACAGTTGTAAGGTGGTGCCGATGTCGCTTTACCGTTAACCCCCCCCCCCCTGTTTCATCGATCTGCCAGCCCGAACAACATATATGGAAGGGCAGTGCGCCCCCTTGTGCCAGCAACCTTGGGTGTGAAGCGGATTGTTGGGATCAAAACATCGGGTCGCAAAAACTGCTACTGCTACTTTCTCTTCCCGGAGCGGGCGTGGCTCAGGGGTGCAGATAGATCGCCGCCAGTTCAAGCAAAGAAGTTTGTGTATGGAACCTTTTGAAGACAAGGGCTCCCCTTCCCGATAATGAAGAATTTATTAGGGCTTTTTACTGTCGCGTGGGCTTATGTATCAGATGTATCGGTGAATAAACTTATAGACAGCATGTCAACCATCAGAACCATATCGCATTGCATTATTACTTCCAACTGGATCACGAATAGGGACTCGGTGAGATTCAGACAGGGACAGGAGCTTGTTCGAGGCATGAGTTGTCTGCTGGATCACCCATCTCATGAATTGCTTTTACCGGGTATCTATTTTCTGTGACGACGAAATATTCTAGATGCTATCCATGCCTTCGAGTATGCCTTGTAGGTATTGCATTGTACGCCCTGAAGTGGCGGAGTACTGTTTTGCCCAATCCAATATTTCTTCATTCTCCAATTTTTCTGACTCTCAACAATGATCCACTACTCATCTATGAGTCTTTCGAGAGAAAGTTTTTTCACTGACCGCCATCATTCTAGCATGGTCATGGATTTTCTTTTTTTTGATTTTTCTTCGTCATCTTGACGTTGCGGTCAGGTAGCTACAATTCTAGTGTCTTGTGAATACCCAAGTTCGACCCAAAGAAAGATGGAAGATGGACTGGAACCCGCGAAAGGACAGATTGTCAACAACAGTTACGAGAATGCATCCATCTAGTTGATTTTTTTCTTTCCTCTAACTTTTCCTTTGTGCTTTTCTTTCCTTTCCCTTTTTAAGAATCTCCTCCCCCTGCATTTGCTTTGGGCAGTCTTCAGAGTACAGTACACGTGGTTTTGCAGGGATACAACAACTAACCATGCGTCACCACAAGAAGCCGATGATCAGAGTTCTTGTAACCCTATGGTTTTCAAGAGCACACTTGTACCTAAGCCACAAATCTTTTTTGGGAAAATATTGTTCTGGTTATTCTCGTTGGTGAAAGAGGTTTCGTGAGAAATTAAAGCCACGTGCTGTATAAAATCATGACCTTATAGTTATGTTCAGGTTAGCTTAGCTTACCAGGAAACGGTATGTATAAAATTAATAGCACTTGCACTATTACTAGAGTATAAAGATGAAGTTGCTACATACAGGATGCAGTCTTATAATCATCTACTGCAGCAAAGACAGTCAGTCTCATTCGCTTATCGTTTGTGCGGTCCATGGCCTTACGCATAGGGAACGGCTCTTAGACGCCGTTGAGCTGCGGGTTTTAAACCTAATGGGTATGCGCCCAATGATAATCCTGGCCTACTTATGTACAGTACTGTACAGTCATTTTTCTCACAGCATGTCATATATAAGTGCTTTGCACAGCCGCGTTGTAGCTTCCAACATCAGCGAAAGAGGAGCGATTAGGGTAGAGTTACATCCGAATTCTGTTGTGTTGTTGTGTAACTTATGATTTGGTAATTATGGTAAACTTCTGGTACACAATGGCAATTTTCTCCGAGCCGCGGCCAATCGACCGGGTTGTCGTTCCCTTCGCATTCGGCAGAGCGATCTAGAACTCGGTCCCACCAGCTCTGGCAGTTTGGGCCTGGTCCGCGCTCTACGCCTTTTGACAGATAGAGGGTTTAAATTCAAAATTAAAGGGCAAATGTCGGGAGAAGTAATTAGCATGGCTTGTCAACACACTCACTGGGCGTGTCTTGTATCCTGGTGCTGCACTGCCTCTCGTCGTCCAAAAGTACGGTCGGGTACATTGTCGTATATATATGTACACTACCTCTGCCGCTGAACGTCCACGATCTGGAATGGGGAAATTCTGGAATCGTATTTCATCCACTAAGCCCACCAGCTAGTATTAACTTACCGTATTACAGTAGTAACGGAGATCTGCCGCTGATGGGAGCTGCTGTAAATTTCCCTCCGGTCCGTCCTTGACAGGGCATCTGATGCATGTCTTATCCACCACAAGAAGAAGTCGCTGCTGTGTGGTTGCATTCTCTTGCTCGCCTCATCTACAGGGCTCTTTTCAGCTAAGGACCCCCAGAGATAACGTAAGTACAGTGACATCCCCTCTAGATATCAAGCTCAAATGAGGTCTTTGCCGTCCAAGTGCTAATTAAGGCTTGTTGTCAGCCCCGGGTCGAGACTCGGCCTGCCCTTGTCCTGCGCTAATTCTTTCCCCCAAGCCACAAGCAATAAGCTCGGTCACTTCCTTCTGCACGACCGACTGCCTTTCTCCTTCCAACGTCGACCAAATGTCCCAGAACGACAATTGCAACCACCCACCAGAAGATTGATTTCCCACGCTAGATGATGCGCTGCATCGTTTGAATATATACCCCGCCTGCCAGCCGAGAGGCTGTCGCGAGCGCTCTGGCGGCTTTCGAACGATCCTCAAGATTCTTGGAGAGTTGTGGAGGAAGGTCCAGGAAGATAACTCCAACGCTACCTTCGCGGACAAATTGGGATATGTGAATTGGAAGCCATAACAAACCATCTCGACGGGGAATCCAGCGCTTGCGGCGTCAAGAAGTGCTGGCCTGCGGTCTTCGGCTCCATTCTGGGTGGAAAGGGCGAGATGCGGATTGGCATTCGAGAACAGTTGGCCTTCCTCGTAGCGTCGGCGGCTCTGCTACCTCTGGCTGTTATTGCTATTGCTGTATGGGTCAACAATTATAATTTCGTCGTGGGGATTAAATCATCGAGTCTCGCCCTTATAGCATCGCTCAAAGCCGGCGAGATAGCGGCCGAAATCTTCTTGATTCAATCAACATGTACAACAATAGCTACACGACTTCTGTTGCAAAATTCCCTAAAGCGATTCTATCAAGCAAATGGGTTGGAAACTAACTTGTCATCCGCGGGAAACGATATCCTCCAGGCCTTGGAAGGTGGTGGCCTTCCGAATTTACTTCAGATTATCGTCTTCTCAAAGAATGAGACTGGCAATCCACATGGGATCTTGAACATAACTTCAGAGGTTGGAAATATCACTTTGCCGTACACACATCCCAATGGCTCTCGATACCTCCTCGGAGAACCAGGACTTGGCTATCCGCCAGGGCTCTACCCCAATATCACGTATACCAGGACGGACCAACCCGACCCGATAGATAACACAACAAACATAACAACGGCAAATGCTTTCCCGGACTTTCCTCTGAACTCTTCATCTGTGCTGTTATTGGGTCCTACTCAAGTGAACAGTTCGTATGCTCTGATGTCGATAACGCTACCAATCGTCGATAACACTCACCGGGGATTTGTGCTAGGATTTATGACCGTGGTATCATCGGCCGCTTCATTGATCCGGATTACACAATCTAGAGAAGGGCTTGGTGATAGCGGAATTATTCTTGTGGTTGCGCCAGATCGTCCAGAGAATCTTTACTCCGCAGTGAGTCAACCGGCAAATGGAACTGAGAAGCCATTGATCTCGGTCCTGGAGGATACGCCCGTCAAGTACGTATTTCCCCCGCGTCCATTTCCGGGACAACAAGATAGACACAAAGAATACACAAGGAACCTCAGTTTGTATGGGTCTTCCGCTTTTGATATGAGCAGATTCCCAGCACTGCTAGATGCCTCTGGAAAGCACCATCTTTCAGTGAACAACGCAAGTAGTGTCATCACCACCAAAAACGAGGACGGTATAGAGGTTTCTGTTGGCTACGCACGACCACAAACCAATTTGGCGAATTGGCTTCTACTTGTTGAAATGGCGCATGGCGAGGCCTGGGGGCCCATAATACACCTCAGAAATATCATCTTGGCGTGTGTATTTGGTACAGTGGGCTTGATTATCCTTGTGGTTGTTCCTATGGCACATTTCAGTGTCCGTCCAATCCGCAGACTACGAGATGCCACAGAGAAATCCATATCGCCTCCTGGATATAGCGAGAATAGTAGTTTGCAGTCTGATGATGAAGGTCCCACTGAAGGTGAATATGGCCCTGGAGATATAGAAAGAGAGGGGTCTGCGGGATTAAAAGGCAAAAAGCCCCTAGGACTTTGGGTTCGATTGAAGAAACTACGCCGTGACAAGAAAAGACAAGCTAGAACACAACATAGTGATGATCACAGGAGGAGGGTTTTCAAAATCCCAGGGAAGGTTCCGGATAGGAAACACTGGTTGAAGGATGAATTGACGGAGCTCACGAGAACTTTCAACGCAATGAGTGATGAATTACTTTTGCAGTATTCCATGCTTGAAGAAAAGGTCGCTGAGCGAACCCAACAATTAGAGATTAGCAAGAAAGCTGCAGAAGCGGCTAATGAAAGTAAAACACTTTTCATCGCTAATATCTCTCACGAGTTGAAAACACCACTAAACGGAATCCTTGGAATGTGTGCGGTTTGCATGGGCGAGGATGATCTACCACGGATTAAGAAGTCGCTTCAAGTTGTCTACAAGTCTGGTGATTTATTATTGCATCTTTTGGATGATGTCTTAACATTTAGCAAGAANCAAATTGGACAACAGGTCAATTTGGAAGAAAAGGAGTTTCGTTTGGCCGATATCAAAAGTCAAATCGTCGCAATATTTGAGAAACAGGCTCGAGAAGGTCACATTGACTTCTCGGTGAAATTTGTCGGCTCAGATGCGGCTGAGACGGTACCGGATATATCTCCACCCAGAAAACCTCTACCGGCCCTTGGACCGAATGGTATTGGAAGATTAAAGGATTTGTGTCTCTGGGGCGATCAATATCGAATCCTTCAAGTTATGATCAACTTAGTTAGTAACAGCCTGAAGTTCACCCCAGAAGGAGGCAAGGTTCAGGTCCGGATCAGATGTCTGGGTGAAGCAGAATCAACTTCGGACCACAGTAGAAACTCCTTCGGTTCGAAACAGGGCTCTGGACGTGGATCGAAGAATAGTAGAAAAGGGAGCCAGGGATCCTCGTCAAAATTCACGCCCAAGTCTGCCAATGGTTCTAGACCAGTTGGCACAGCATTGCTCATTAATCCAATAGAGCCGACCACAAGTCGACACTTCCAGATGAGTGAACGGCCCGCCACACCACCACCGCCTGGGGCGAAAGTTTTGGTTTTTGAATTCGAAGTCGAAGATACAGGTCCTGGCATTCCCCAGCATCTTCAAGAGCGAGTGTTTGAGCCATTTGTACAAGCGGACTTAGGTTTGAGTAAGAAATATGGTGGTACTGGTCTCGGATTGAGTATCTGCTCTCAATTGGCTACCCTTATGGGTGGAGAGATCACGCTGAGCAGCACTGAAGGCGCCGGATCGACTTTTATTATGAAAATTCCTCTCAAATTTGTGAAGGAAAAGGCACCAAGTACTTCAAGTTCCGACTTCATGCAGGGGTCACAGGCAGCTAGCTTTAGGTCTTCCGAGGAGCGTATTTCTGGAACGAAAGGATACGTTGAGAATAAATCAGCAGCGACAACGGTATCTAGAAACAGCTCTCTCAGTTTTAGCAAGGATCCAAAACCTCGCCTGGTCGGATTGAGCCAGCCTTTCTTCGCGTCTTCTCCGTCAAAGTCAGTAAAAGATTCTAGTGAGCAGCTTGCAGCCCTTGAAAATGTGGCGGCGGCGTCGAAGAAGTCGTCAGGGAAAATTCGAGTGCTGGTTGCTGAGGACAACCTTGTTAACCAGGAAGTTGCCCTTCGTATGCTTAAGCTTGAAGACATCTACGATGTAGTGGTTGCAAAAGATGGTCAAGAAGCCTATGACATGGTAAAAGAGAGTATGGAAAAGGGACAGCTGTTCAACCTAATTTTCATGGACATTCAAATGCCAAATCTTGACGGCTTGCAAAGTACGCGGCTGATTCGTCAAATGGGTTATTCGGCCCCGATTGTAGCACTCACGGCATTCGCTGAGGAAAGCAATGTCAAAGACTGCTACGATTCGGGCATGAACATGTTCTTGAGGTGAGTTCCTCCTCTCGATGTGGAAAGAGTTAATGCTAACGAGTTCTAGTAAACCTATTCGACGGCCTGCGCTGAAGCATGTGCTGAAAACGTTTGCTACGATACCGGAAGAAAACGAATCAGCTTCAACTCGCAAAAGCAACTCTGACAAAGAAGATGCTCCGGAGGAATCCAATGAAGCATCCAAAGCTCAACCCGAAACGGCTCCAGACAACAGCGAGACAGCAGAACAGCCGGCATGATACTAATAATCACTATCACTAATAGTCCCCCTTTATCACTTAATTTTCACTATTCTTTATCGCTTGTCCGGGTAACAAAAAGGCATACGATTTTCCTATAACCATATATACAAATATGGTGTTGGTTCTCAGCGACGGTGAATCTGGAGTTACGGAATATGGGAGCGCATTGGGGTTTTATTGCGCATGGACCTTGCATGGAAGGATTATCCGGATTGATTAATATCATAGGGCATGGAGCAAGTTTCTTCGCATATACATATATATATATTTCCGTTCCTGTAATTTAGCGGTTAAGCTAGCCTGCTACATATTTTATTGTAGAATATAATATTGACGACTAGCTTGTATATCTGCTAGGACTGGATGGTAAGTTATTAATCAGAACAAAGGACAAAATTCAAACCAGTATGAATAATACTTCTGAATTCTCATGAATTTTTATTCTAAGTGGTATGTGAAAATAATAACTATTAGTATTACAAATATAGTGGTAGGATGCTCCACAAAACTACGTTCGAGACGTTGGATAAGCGTTGATCAACGTCATCTGTCAAGGGTCATCCTTTCAGGCGCAATTGCAATAATATCGGCAAGAGGGCACAACTTCTACAAACCCCTCCAACCTCACTTCCTATGTCTCTAATACGCACTGCCCTATACTCAATGCCTCTGGTATAGCGCATCGCCAACATGCCGGGGCTTGTGCGAAAGCTGGTCATTTTCGCAGCCGTCGACGGCCTCGTTCTTCAGCCTCTGGCGCACCGAGGGCAACATCGTGCAGGACCGGCTACGAAGATATCCTACAGTGACAAGAGCATCGCATCAACTGTAGCAGAGACCGGGGAAAACATAGGTTCCGGGGTTGGGTTTGAGGCGTTTGGTATTGTTGGTAAGGAAACNTTTTTCTCGCGGGGGGTGGACGGGGGGCCCCTTCGGCGGCCCAATTTCTTTTCATATATATTTTTATTGTTAACTTGACTTGACTTGACTTGTTAATATTTTTTTTAATATTTTTGTTATTATTAGGTTTACTTAGTGTTTCGACTACTTCGTTTTTGATCTCTATTACGAAACGACAGCAGGTTGCGCAGATACAAGGGAAACCGGTCTATGTTATTACGGAGGTCGCTTTAACTCCTTTGGGCTCGAGACATGAAGCGGAATTGTCTGTCGCGAGAACGAGGTCTATGCTGGCGAAGAGAGCGGCAAGTGAAGAGGGATCAAGTGGCAGTGATACAGATGGCGACGAGGGAGATCAATCTGGCGCTATAAGTGACGATGTAGGAGATGAAGATATGCAACCCGGCATCACCGAGACGAGCCTTTCTGTACCCTCGAGTCCGGTATTTCATAAGCGGACGAGTAGTATTGCTGAGGATGTTATGGCAAAGAAGGGGAGTTATGGACGATTTGCTCAGAAATGGTTTTCTAGAGGTGGTTGGAGTGCTAGTCAGAGAAGGAACCTTGGCCTAAGTCCTTCGGATGGGGAAGGTTCTGGGTCAATGGCATCCAGCGAGAATGAGTCTAGAGAGTCTAAAGATGCTGTGGCCACTGAGGTACAAGAATCATCTTCTGTTCCATCTGAAAATACTAAAGAACAGAATGTGAAGGAGGCAAAGGCTGCTCTTCTACCCAAACTACTAAGAACAGCAGAAATTCTGTTCAGCACCTCAAGGAGTTTCTTTTTTTCTTATGACTATGATATTACAAGGAGTTTGGGAAACCGTAGAACTGCGACGAACTCGGAATTGCCATTGTACAAGGAGGTGGATCCTTTATTCTTCTGGAATCGACATCTGATGGAACCTTTTATTGATTCTGGACAGAGCGGACTTGTCCTCCCGCTTCTGCAAGGCTTTGTTGGACAACGAGTGTTTACTGTGGACACTGACCCGCCAAAGCCTTTGAATGACTTTGACGGGATCAGTCACGGGTCCGTGGAATTGAGAGACTTGGAACCTCTCAAGAAACAAACCAAAGAGGCTTCTGGAATTCCTCCGTCAGAGCCAAAAGAAGACAAAAAGCCAGATACAAAAAGCAACACTGAGAAGTCAATGTTGCTAACACTGATATCCCGAAGATCTATTCAACGGGCAGGTCTAAGATATCTGAGACGTGGGGTTGACGAATTAGGCAACACCGCCAACTTTGTCGAAACGGAGCAGCTCCTGTCAGACACAGCATGGACTCCCTCGAAGAAAATATACTCTTGGGTACAGGTTCGTGGGAGCATACCGGTCTACTTCTCTCAGTCACCATATTCATTTAAGCCTGTGCCACAGCTGCAACATTCAGCAGAGACCAACTATCAAGCTTTCAGAAAACATTTCAATAAGATTGCAGAGAGGTACGGAGATGTACAGGTTGCATCCTTGGTGGAGAAACACGGCCTTGAGGCCATAGTTGGAGATGAATATCAAGATCTCATGAAACGTTTAAATGAAAGTGGTGGAGTCAATGACAAACTGGTGAGCTTCGAGTGGTTTGATTTCCATGCTGTTTGTCGAGGGATGAAGTTCGAAAATGTCAGCTATTTAATAGACAATCTAAGCAAGACCCTTGATTCCTTTGGCGAGACAGTTGAAGTGGACGGTAAACTCCAGTCAAAGCAGAGTGGAGTCCTTCGAACAAACTGTATGGACTGTTTGGATCGAACAAATGTTGCTCAAAGTGCTTGTGGAAGACGAGCTTTAGAGCAACAGCTTAAAGAGGAAAATATAGATCTTGGTGCTCAAGTTGACCAGACCACGCAATGGTTCAATACTTTATGGGCAGATAATGGCGATGCGATTTCGAAACAATATGCGTCTACGGCAGCTCTTAAGGGGGACTATACCCGCACAAAGAAACGAGACTACAAGGGAGCTTTGACGGATATGGGCCTTTCTATCTCAAGGTTTTACACTGGGTAAGTTCTCTGAGTAATCGATTGCGATTTTATTTTAATAATAACATCCCTTTCATCTAGCATCGTCAATGATTACTTTTCTCAAGCAGCAATCGATTTCCTTTTAGGAAACGTGACGGCCCAAGTCTTCGAGGACTTCGAAGAAAACATGATGAGCGCTGATCCTGGCATGTCCATGCAGAAAGTCAGACAGCAGGCCATCGAAGTCAGCCAGAAGCTCGTCGTGGCAGATGATCAAGAGGAGTTCGTCGGCGGCTGGACTCTTCTTACGCCGCAACAATCAAACACCATCAAATCCACTGCCTTTGAGGAGGTCGTGCTACTTCTAACGGATGCAGCATTGTATGCTTGTCGGTTCGATTGGAACATGGAGAAAGTGTCTTCCTTTGAGAGGATTGATTTGAGACACATCGACAGCTTGAAATACGGCACATATATCACATCTACGCTCTCACCAGCTCAATCGGACGAAACACGGAATGTCGGCTTTGTCGTTACTTATAAAGCTGGCACGCAGGATATAACCCGAGTGAATACAAGATCTATGTCGTCTCTTCAGACACAACAGGAAGAAGGAACCGAACCTCCATCTGTCATTGGAATAGGCGGGTTGGTGAATTCATCATCCAATACGGCTCCAACAACAACGAGGATTCTAGCACTGAAGGCTCTGCCTTCGCGATCAGCCGTTGCCGGTGGACAAGATGCCACGCGCATTAGTGAGATAGAAAATGTAAAGACGATTTGCTCGGAGATCGACCGGGTTGCTTTGGCGGGGCAAGTGCCGGTCTCCGGGGGAGAGAAGAAGTCGCTGGTGGAGACTGGGGATATTATTAGCCTGGCTTCAGCGAGAAGGAACACTCGACTTTTAGACCAGCTTGGCCATGAGTTGAAGAAGATGGTTTGGGCATGAATGACTTTCACGATTATAAACTCTGCATTACATATGATGATTTATGGTACAGTATACATATATAATACCTAGATTAGATTTATATTTCATATTCAAACTACAGCATAACATTACAATCGGCCAAATATCAATTGCCGAGTCGAGTCGAGTCGGAGATAACTAATGACCTCAGAGAAGACCAATAAGTTAAAGCCAAGACCACAGTACAGTATAACGGTGACGGCATCGGGCATCTGGTCGTGGTTAAAAGAGAAAACTCCGCACCAAAACCGCGGCAGCAAGAGCGAGGGAGTTAGTCAGCCTCAGAATTGCCGGATTGGGATAAACGACCCCTGCCCCATCTTCGACCTTCGGGCAAATCAGCAAGCAGCGGACACTGTGGGAGACAGTGGGAGAGAATGCTGACAGCCGCAAGTTGGCAGACGCCTTTGGCAGCAACGAGAATAGAGCGGAGAACAAGGGCCAAGTTCGGCATGCGGCGGACCTGCCCCTCACTAAGGGGAAATCCCGACCTTGCCCCGAATTACTCCAGCCCACCCCTCATTTCCAAAAGCTGATTAGAGCTATTTCGACCTCTTCTCGTGATGAGACAGCACACAAAACTCCAATCCCCGTAAACAAACACACCAACCTTCTTTCATCAATCATCCATTCAGAAAAAGTCATCTCTACATCTCCCAATAACAATACGGAACATGGCTTCAACGGTGGGAAAGGTACGTTACAGTTTTCCCCCAATTTCCAAAATCAGCCTATACGTCATCTACATGGACTAACCTGACTGAACAAATTTAGACCATTACCTGCAAGGTCAGTACAGAGCAAATCAAGTCAATCTTTCATTTTTATCACAAGTAATCTGTCAACTGACGGCCATCTAAGGCTGCTGTAGCTTGGGAAGCTGCTAAGCCCTTGAGCATCGAAGATGTCGAAGTTGGCCCACCCAGGGCACACGAAGTCCGAATTCAGATCTACTACACTGGTGTCTGCCATACTGGTAAGTTATTCTTCATTTTCCTTCTCAGAATGACTCCTCAGAGGAAGTTGAGACCGCAAGAATTCCGAGCTGATCCTTCGAGAATAGATGCCTACACACTCTCCGGCAAGGACCCCGAGGGTGCTTTCCCCGTCGTTCTCGGTCACGAAGGTGCAGGTATCGTCGAGTCTGTTGGAGAAGGAGTCACAAATGTCGCTCCTGGAGACCATGTAGTTGCCCTTTAGTATGTCACTTTCCCTACCATTTCCCCCCTTAAAACACCTTTTTGTTCTATTTTCCTTTTCTACATCCCTAGAGAAAAAAACAACCAGCTTACCCCACATTCCACCCCCACAGCACTCCAGAATGCATGGAATGCAAATTCTGCAAATCCGGCAAGACCAACCTCTGCGGTAAGATTCGTGCCACCCAAGGTCGGGGCGTGATGCCAGATGGCACCTCGCGCTTCAAGTGCAAGGGCAAGGACCTCCTCCATTTCATGGGTACATCCACCTTCTCCCAATACACCGTCGTAGCAGACATCTCCGTTGTAAAGATCACCCCAGATGCCCCCATGGACCGAACCTGTCTTCTTGGATGCGGTATCACTACCGGTTACGGTGCAGCAGTCGAGACAGCTAAGATCGAGGAAGGCTCCAACATTGCCGTCTTCGGTGCCGGCTGTGTCGGCTTGTCCGTCGTGCAGGGAGCCGTCCAGAGAAAAGCTGGCAAGATCATCGTCGTGGATGTCAATCCATCCAAGAAGGCCTGGGCTGAGAAGTTCGGAGCCACCGACTTCGTCAACCCTACTGAGCTCAAGGGTCAGACGATCCAGGATAAGCTGATTGAGATGACGGATGGTGGATGTGATTACACCTTCGATTGCACCGGTAACGTCGGTGTCATGAGAGCTGCCTTGGAGGCTTGCCACAAGGGATGGGGTCAGAGTATCGTCATTGGTGTTGCTGCTGCTGGACAGGAAATTGCGACAAGACGTGAGTTATATCCAATCCCCATCCAATTTATAATGGCCAGTGACAGAAGACTAATATCTTTATTTAGCATTCCAACTCGTCACCGGCCGTGTATGGAGAGGATGTGCCTTCGGTGGTATCAAGGGTCGTTCTCAACTGCCCGACCTGGTCAGCGACTACATGAACGGCAAGCTGAAGGTCGATGAGTTCATCACTCACCGCAAGACTCTTCCAGAGATCAACAATGCCTTTGAAACCATGAAGCAAGGTGACTGCATTCGTTGCGTTGTGGATATGAAGGCATAAGTATGAGCAAAGCAAAACACAAAAATAATAAAGTCAAATGTATTTAAAAAGTAGTTGTAGTCACGCAGTTAGCATAAATGGTTAAATTGGCCCGAATGCAATAATATATTTGCGGGACAAAAGAGAGTGTGCAGAGAAAGCTGAAATGGGAATCTTCGTAGTCGTTATTATGTGTGTGTGGCACCTTGTTGGACACCCCTTGCCCGATACCCCAGACAGGATACAGGAGTCCCGAAATCTTCCTTACCCTGCAGTATGTACCGTAATTAAATGTTGAGGGAGTAATAAATGTCAAGGGTCACAGGAAAAAAGGCAGAAGCCAAAAATATCATAAAAATCCGATCTTTTGTCAATATTCTNAAAAAAAGCCAAGTTATCGACAGCCCGGCATACTTGCAAAGAACCTCGACCGATATCCATCAATCCATCCAGATCCAGCCTCAGTACGCCCGCTAAAAGTGGCAATAAATACAAGATTGATGGGATAAACNAAAAAAAGCAAAACAGTATNAAAAAAAACTTGAGCTGCTCGATGGCCCACAGCTCATCCATCCAGTCCCAGAACAGAAAAAACAACACGTCTTCTCAAGAATTAAACGCCTCCGCCGTCCTGGACTCGAAAACCATCTGAACTTTCCCCCCCTTATGCAAATGAGGTCATATCAAATACGCNAAAAAAAAAAAAAAAAAAGGAAAACCACCCCCAAATNAAAAAGGTTCAGATGCCCAAGGCAATTATTATGCCAAAAAAACACATACTAGAATTATTTCTGATGCGAAATCTAGATGCCCTTGATAACTTGGGTTCGCTCTGCATTTAGTTGTGCAGCGTTACGCTCGTGGGATTGCTTCTTGCACTGTTCATCACGTAATATGTCAGTAATTAGATTCTCATCATCAAGGCCTACAAGCCACCACTGGATGTTTTCCTCATCTCGCTGCCTATTCATCAAGTCGATTTCGTTGTTATTACCATTGTCGTCATCATCACCCACGTTCTCACAGGATGATGTAAGAGCAGATGAACAACGGCGGAGATGAGAGAACAAAGCAGAAATGGAATCATGATCCGAGGGCCAACTTACGTCCTCTAAGCCATCACACTTGTGGTCCTCTAATAGCCTGTGCTTCCCGCAGAAATGCCCATTGCAAAATCCACAGTCGCCGATGATGCGCTGCGCACCTTCCCTGCAGTCCTTGTATGAGCAACGGATCTTCTTTGGTGGCATGCCGCCTCGGAGCGGCGAAGCCAGGTGTATTGTGCTGTCTCGGGTGATGTGGCTCTCGGCCAGAGTGCTGGATGGGGAGAGGTGTCTGCCTGCGTATACGAGGCGGAGATCTGATGTTGGGAGAGATGTTCGAGCGGAGAGGAGGGTTGTTAAGTTCTCAACGGTGAGGTCTGAAGGAACGGTCATAGGTATTACTGATAAGGTCGTTAGCTGAGGGTTGCAGGCCGTAAATTGAAGGTGGGATAGGTTATGGAGAGCTGCCTCGGCGGTTGGAGGCTGGGTGGCTGAGTGGAGTGACTTACTATCGCCTGCGATGTTCTTGACGAAGATCTGGATGGTCTCCGTGAACTCGGGGGAGAGAGATCGAACGCTTGAAGGAGAGTATGCCATGTTTGTTCTTCTGATGTTGGATGTGGATCGGTGGTGTTGACGAGTGACGGTGTGTACTTGTGACCTTGTATACGAGATAAGAGCGATAGCAGATGGCAGAGCTCGAGCGGGTGGAAAGGTTGATGCTGTCAATGGGGTTCCTGCGGTGATGGAGAGATAGAGTGAATGGAGCAGAGCAGATTGCTTATGTTGACGAGGTCATATATACTAGAGGAGAAGTATCGGAGGGAGGAAGGAAGGGAAGAAGAGGGAGGATGGAGGCGAAGGTCATGGATGGATTGCTCATGCCTCAGGGACCGTGAGTCTAGTGAGCCTAGTGACTCTGGCTGGTTCAGGCTGGCTCTAGTCTCGATTGGGATTCAGTCCGGATCGGAGCGGCCACGGAGGGTGAGGGGGGGTGTGGCTGGAGCACAGAATTAGCGCTTCGAGTAGACGAAGGTAGCGACAATTTGTTGAAGGGCGGATGGCGGAAGGGCGGGAAGGCGGCGAAGAGGGCAAATCAACGACCAGCTCCAGCAGTTTGGGCTCCATAACCAACGGGGAAACGTAACATTGTGAACGTCTGCGAGAAGGAAGAAGGATGTGAAAGGAGGAGCATCAAGATCAAGAGCAGTAACTGGTGGCTGGCAATTGGGAAGATCAGCCAAGAGAAAGAGAGAGAGAGAGACCCAGCCCCAGAAAGGGAGCTTCCAGTCACGCGAAGCCTCGTCCCATCATCGACATCGCAGGGTCCTCACGGCTCGACAGATGCGCACCCAACGTCGTCTAATGGAGTTATATCGCCTGCAGACCCTCTTTCTGCGTGTCACATCCAGACCCATTCTCAATTGTGCTCGTCGGCGCTCAGACGGTGCCCGCCAGGTTGATCGTATTTGGCTGTGCTGGCATGGCCCAGACACGTCACCTTAATGGGCTGGGTCTGCCAGACGATCTTGGATGCTCGTTCCCCAATAAACCCAATAAATGCCCATGGCTGTGCCAGACACAATATCCAAGTGCTTGCGCGCTCTTGACGCTTTCACGCTTTTGCCTGCAGTTGCATATCTCAAATCCCGTCCACCTCACGAAAGAGAGCATCTGTGCCAACACCGCCCGGCACAAAGACACAGACAGACAGATGGCCGGGACAAAGCAACCTGATGCAGTGATTTCAGCCACGGCTACTAATCTAAACCGCCGTGCAGAATACTGTATCATGTTGGACTGCTGTCAATCATCTTGCGCTACTCGGTCCCTCATCTCAATAATCTCACCGCATCGAAGTCCAGACGACTGGATGGATACGCTGGTGCATTGACCCCCCCGGGTGCGAGGCTAGCGATTAGATTTAGAATCCCAGAGAATGCAGGCGCTTATATATGCCTGAGGCACAAAATCGCAGGCCCAGTACGGTATTTTGCACGAGACTTTGAACTTCATTTTATTATTCATCCCGCTAGATGGTGATGATGAAGGTTGGTTGATGTGAGAAATGACTGGCGCAGGAAATTCCCGAGGGATCCACTCTGGAGCCACCCAGCTCACGTATCCATCCACTCTTCCTAACAGCTTATGTTATCATCCTTCCAACCTTGTTGTACTGTGCAGCAGCATCGTGATTGCCAAAGTTCACTCCAAGGGTTTGAAAGACATCCGCGGACTCACAAGTTTTGCCAGAATGTGTTTTACCACCCAAGAACGGTTGCTTTGGATCCGGGTTGCCGGCACGTGGTTGTTTTTCAAAGCGGCATAGCACATCCTTTTAGCTTTTGATATTCACACGGCTTCCGGCAGACTCGCAACTTCCTTCTTCCTTGTTTCGTGCTTCTAGAACCTCCATCTGCCGTTGTGTGGCAAAATCCCAGAGAATCGTCGACCACAAAGCAGAAGTGACACTTGGGACACCTCCATGGTAACTGATTCCAGACCAAGGACCCCTCGGGTGTCAGCTCTCGTAATATGATTTTTGCCTTGAAATCTTCACAAACATTTCGCCGGCTTCTCAGCCACACCGTCATCCCTGCCAGCCTTCTCTGCAGCGGCACTCCCGAATCAGCCTCCCTCTGCCAGATCGGGTCTTCCTTTGTGCGTTGGCCAATGGATCTGGCGGGAAATAGAAGTTGCGATTTCAAGATCCGTTGCCACCCAATCGCTCCAATCCTGGCCAGCAAGTCCCGGCAGGTCAACCTCCTCTGGTATGCATGTCTGCCTTTCTGCTTTGAAGGATGTGCAGTACCCCGTGATGAATATCAAATATAATCTAGGAGAAGTACAAAGCCGTGAAACCAATCCCAGAATGGTACTGTACTGTACTGTACTGTAGAAGTCCATGGATGATCAGCATCGATAGTTCGGGCTAATCAAAGACCAATATCGAAATGTCCGAGCTAAATCCTATCAAAGAATCAATCGTTAGGAAAAGCAACCATAACAATAGACCCGATACAAGCGAAAGATCAAGATCAATAATGGGGGGAAAGATCAGCCTAATAGAAAGCCCACTCTTAACGGTAATGCACAGCATTTGCAACCAACGTGANCCCCCCCCTTCCTACAATTGAACAAGTACACGCCGCATGTCGGCATGACTATCTCCCTTTTGGGTTTTTCCTGCTGGTCATGATGCGTTAAAAACGTAGAGCCAGCTCACTGGAAAGAGAGAAGATGAATTAAAAAAAAAAACTTGAGTAGGAAGGAAACATGGGTGAACTGCATTATGCATCATGCACATACGACGCAGGTTTCTGATTCGAACAAGTCAGGTGATATTTCCCGGCCTTTGGATACCGAGTTATGCTCGCTCGTTCTTGCATGGGGGAGAGCAGGATATGGATGTCTCCTCCTGCGAGAAGGGTCCCTTTTCTCTTTCCTTTAGAGAGAAAGTTTGGCGTTGAATCCTTTTCTTCCATGTGACTTCTCTTAATTTTTCGGACGTTGTATTGCCATTCACTTCGTCTCCTTCATGTGATGAAGGACNTTTTTTCGAAGTAGTCTATATACTTGATATCTTTACCTGTTAAAATCGATCTCGATCTCAGATTGACAGCGTCCATATTCGGACATATATTTTAATTGGATGCATTCTAGTTACAAACCAAAATAACTTGTTTGATCACTTTTGGCTAACCTATGCTGTTTACATATGCATTCTACATCGGGACAGGGGTGTGCGTGCTAATAAATATACCAGATACCAAATACCAAATACCAAAAACAAAAGAAAAATAACATAGCATGTGATAATATATGCTCTAGCTTATGAGCTCTAATAGAATGCAAATTCTCCCATTACGCCTCGCCTAGGGGATATCATAACTTCGTCTCAGTGTTTCTTGTATTTCTACAAAACCCGCATTAGTAAGACGTAAACCTATGAAATGATTAATATTATGAAAATGTATCACTTACTGCATCAGCTCTCTGCAGATTCACAGGATCAAGAGAGTTCGTGGCACCCATTAGGACCTGGCCACTAGCTTTTGCGACCCCAATAGCCGGTCTCAGTATCACTGTAGGTGCGTGCTTCCGTACAGCCCGTAATATTCCAGCGGCTGAACCACCTTCCATGGCTTCTCCCGGTACCGCAATGACTGCGTCTCGAGCAAGGAGGAGATCACGTTGCAGACCGGCATAACCTCCCCTGAGACCCTGCAGTACACCAACCGGCTGATTAGCGTAGAGACTGATCTGCTTAGTTTCTTCCTCCGAATCATCATCTTCTAAGCCCATTCTAGAAGACCCTTCATTCTCGCCAAGAAGCTCCTCCGCACTTTGAAGCACCGTCTGAACGCCAATAGCAACTTTAGCCCCCAGCTTGACTAATTCTGTCCCCGTGGTCCTTGCAAATGCAGCAGCTCCCTTTGATATGCTGCGAACTATTCGTCCATCCTTCTTGTACTCCTGCATAGGAACTACGACAAGATCCTTGAACCCACCTCCAACATTAACCAGGGATCTAACTGGTGCAATACCTGCTAGGATACCAGGCAGTTGGTTTCTCTTAATATCTGGCATCCATATATCATTGAGCGTCTTCCCAAGTTTATCAAACCCCGAGATTCCATATATGATAGTGTGCCTCAAAACCATATCGGCTTCATCTAAAATCAGGAAGTTCATGAATTCAGTTGTGTGACCGGAGCGAAGCCCAGCGTAATCCACCCGTTTTGGCTTGAAATCCAACTTGACCTGCACCGAGTTCACTTCCACCCTCTGCAAGAATGGGACATCACCCGTTGAGGTAGAATTGCTGGCATTATTATCTTTGAACTCAAAGAATCTAGTGATGAAATCCAAGGCGTCTTGATCTACATGAAGACGTAGAGGCAATACTGTGGCCTTGAGGACAATCTCTGCAGCCGCAAGTTCGGGAATAGGCTTAACATTGAGAATCTCAATATGGATCATGTTGGCACCAGTTTCCCTTTCTCCAGCGTCTTGCATGTATGTTGCAAACTTCCTCCATGTCGAAGTTGGTATATGATCATAGATCTCGAAATCATGCACGCGTACGTCGATAGAACTTTGGTTTTCACCAGTGCCAGGAGGGAATGTGACCATATCAACATTGACTCCCCTGAGCTCAAAAGTAATCTTGTGGTGCTTACTCCTATTCAGACGCAGGCCCTTACCCTTGGGTCTACGTGGGCCACCTTGTCTACTTGACGAAGCAGATACAACAGTGGTTGCAATAGATTCTGTTTCGGTGGCATTATCGTTTAAGTCTTGATTAATAGCCGCAGCAAGTTCTCGAGGATCTCGATTTGCAGGTATGCCGATATAGATAGAGTTAAATAAGAAATCTCCTATTACTGTCTCCTCATCATCTATATCCTGGTCAAATGCAGGACGTCTGTCAGAGCGAGCTCGCCTTTCTATCGCCTTCGATTCGACATCCTGGACAGCCTTTGTAATTGTATCGCGTGTATGTTGCCAGTCATAACCATCGAAGAGATTCCAGATGATATGTACATCCCGAATACGCACTGTCAGAGGACTTTTAAGCACTTTGGAGTCAGCCGATCTATCATACGTGTTTCTTGCTGAGTTCCATCTATGAGCTGTCCCTTCAATTATGGATTGAGAGCCAAAATGATCTTCTTGGAATTCTAGAGGCTCATCTGCTTCAAGTTCTAGTGGGGCAACAAAACTTTCAAGCAAAACTCCGTCGGCTGTGTCTCGAACTGACAGCTGTAGAGAAGATAAGGACTTATCATCAGTATCTTCTCTAACGGCCTCATGATACGGTTCTTGAGGATCTTCTTCATAATAGTGCGAGTCGAAACCAAGGCCTTGACCTTCGCTTGATGCCTCGTCGCTCAGTGAAGCTTCTTCAATGATGCCAAAATCATCATCGAAATTATAGGTACCTTCCGCAGTACCAAAAGCATCACCGGACAGAGATGCAAGGAGGTCCTTGACTGGAATGACCTTGGTGCGATACTTAATTTCCTTACTCGGTGGTGTTGGTGGCGCCAAGCCGTTCAGAACAGATATCAATGTCTGAGTTGAGTCTGCGCACGTCTCCAGGACAAAAAGATCATCGCGAAGCTCCACATCAATCGTACTCTCTCCATCCTCGCTCTTCCTAATCTCGACGTTTGCTTTCGCTGAAGAGATATAGCTGACAGAAACGAATCCAGTTGCACAGATATCAGCAACTTGACTGCTGCCGCCGTCAAAAGACCGTCGTCGTGGTTTTCCAAGATCTCCCGTTCTTATATTTGCAACATTGTCGATCACAAGTAACGACGCCTTCTTCAGTTCACCGGTAGCGCTTGTCTTCTGTTCACTTGGTAACATGGCAGAAAGGTGTGCTTCTGTGAGCACGAGCAGGATCTTAGATGGCAGACCTAATGGATTCAAACCAATGATACAATCTCGAACAACAACATCGACCGTCAAAGGTTTTGAAGTAGAACTACTGTTAGCACCGTCTTTGAGTGGCTGCTCTATAGTTTTGTGGAGAATTTTGGACCGTGTGAGATCCGTAATAGTAGCTACAGAAGCAGTAAGCCCTGCAGAAAGGTCCTCCACAGTGGCATTTTCTGACAGACCAAGCAAGACCATGAGTGTAGGGACTCTGTACTCTATCTTCAGATTCCAAAGTTTGACTTTCACAACAGGCTCCATTTCGTCACCAATCATTCGTGCCATTATTGCTGGTGCTCGTGAGCCCAGTTCTCGTAACTCCACAGCAGTAGCAATACCAAGCAGCTCTTCAGAGGTATTACGGTGGATTGAGATGGCGTTGACACTAAGAGCTACGAGGGATGGTATGGTGATCTGAGCTACCTCAATATCCTTGGATCTAAGCTGGATGGTGCCAACAGAATTGTTGATGTCAATATTGGCATCGAGATTGCGAACCAAAATCAAAGACAGCAATCCGGGCCGGTCATCCTCAGGAAGATACTTTGCTACCGTAGACAGTCGTGAAAGCTCCTCACCTAGCTCTGGAAGGTAACCCAGCTCATCCAACTTACTTACTCGCATCTTTATGTCATCTATCGTAAGCCTTGCCACCGCTCCTTGCTTTCGTTGTCGCAAAAGAGTATCAAGCAATATATCGTCATCTTCATCATATCTGGCTTTGGAAGGTGTAATGAGATCTAAAAGTCGATCCAGATCGTTGCCTGTTGGTGATGGGACGTATTCGATGCGCGTTGATGTAATATCTACCACAATAGCTGGATCATTATTAGACCGCCTCAGATGCGGACCAGCCAACATAATCTTCTGTATACTGACGCCTACTCCTTCATCACGACTAACAATCTTCAGAGTAGATGTCTCAACCCCTATACTACACTCCGTACCAATAATGTCAAGGATGAAGCCACCGATTCTTGCATCTACCTTGTTCTGCGCAACAGCAGACTTATCCTCAGGTGTTATAGGAGCTTCAAATCGAACCCCACGAGGCTTTGGCTTTCCTGGGCTGGTAGCTGTAACGGTGGCGTTCGATACCATGGAACTTCCTAGATTTAATACACTGCTCAGTCCACCAAACCAGCTGAAGGTCTCATCAAGCCTTTGTAGATCTATTGATACATGAATTGGAAGTGTCAGGATTTCACAGCGCGTTGTATCCGATGTTTGCAATAAATTGATGCATATATCAACACCTCTTGAAGCTGCTAGATCGCGAACTGAGGCTCGCATCTGGAGACTTGAATCAAACGATATCATATTCTCTTGAGCATAACCAAACGTAAACTTCTTCAGCATCAGAGTTGTTTTCGTCCATGATTGAGTGGCCGTTTTTGAAATGCTCAGACCTCTTAGGGTAGTTTGTAATAGTACATCGGTGTCTGGAATGTCGACTAATCGAACTCCTTCAGGAGAGGCAGAAGCTACTGTACCTTGAAGTCTCTCCAGGAACTTAACTGATATTTGGCCAATATCAAGCTTCATATCAGTCTTGTCTGAAACAGGCTCAGGACTTTTTGTATCAGATTTTGATGTTGAAGGGTCCTGCTTCAAAAGGCTCTCGAACATCTGGAAGAGTTTAAAGATGATCCTTCCAACAGAGACGTCAAATTGTAGGGAAATGTGACCAAGATGTAACTCAATAGAACCATCTGGCTTTGGAGTTTCCTTCTTTGGAAGTGCAGTCGGTCTAGCAGTCGCAACTGGTGAACGTGGAGGAGATGGGGATGATTTCGGTGGTAGTTCAGTTGAAAAAGCACCGGGAATATTAATCGATACGGAATGAGAACCAAAACTGTTTCTTCTGACTTCTTCACCTGATAACGCATTTTCTGAGAATACATAGGAAGAGTCCATCGTGGTGTCAGGGCTAATCGAAGGTACGTATAACGCAACTTGGTCAAGGTCGAATATTTGCTTCATAATTCGCGAGTCATAATTAGATGATGTGCTGGACTTTTCTGAGACATCGCTCCTTGATTCGGGTAGAGAAGGAGCTTGAGGTGGTCCTGATGGTGAAGGAGACGTTTGAATTGGTTGCGTAGGGGATTTCGTGGCAGTTTCTGTCGACCTGACTAGATCATCTACGTGAATAGAAGAGTCCTGCCTGCTATGATCCTGAGTAGCTTCTGGTGTATTTAGCGGTTGTGGATCTTGCTCGGTATGAGCCTCCAAATCACCACTGGCGGATATAGAACCTGCGCTTTTATTGGTGGACTGGAACATATCTTCCTGCTCCTCAGCTGACATAGATAAACCATGTGATAAAGCACTCATATACATACTTTCCGCATCTTCGTGGCTGAATAATTGAGACTGTGCAAGATATTCATCTGCAGCAGAATCAACTTCATCGACCAATTCTTTCCTGGAGTTTTCATCATCTGCGTTGCGGGGTGCAGACGTACTCAAATCTGTAGGTCTAGATTGAATTGGAGGGAGGGATGGTTGGGATTGCGAGACTCTTCCTTGGGAAAACCGCGGATGATGTTTGATGGGGAGAATACTGGAATGCGGCATAGCACGCTCAATAGCTTCGTTATCTCTGACGTCTTCAAAAGACGCTAAACCCGCACCAGGAATATTAGGAATATGAATTGAGGCTCTCGGAGTTGAGAGTGTTGATTTCGTTTTCGAGTCTACTTGAAGGTCTCCGATCAAGCCAGAATATGCAGTGTCTCTCTCATCATTCTCTGGATTATCCAAAAATTGGCTTTCGGACATATGATCTGTGTAGAGTCTATCATTGAAAATGCTACCACCCATAGCACTCTCATGAGGTCCTCGAAAACTGCCCGACCTGTCCATGTGATCACCATCCTCGGACGCATCATCAAAACGGCCACTATCACTAGCAACTATTGAAGCCTGTAAAGGGGGTGATTGATGCGGTGAGTGTATGGATGATCTTGAGGAATTCAAGGATGTCGGAGAACCTATCCTAGTAGGAGTTCTTGATTCCTCCTCTTGAAAGGTAGGTTTGTCGGGAACATCTTCTTCAGTTCCATGGGTACTTGTAGGTGGTTTAGGAAGCGGTGTATTGTCATCAAATACACTAGAATGTGTAATAGATGGCGAAGGAATCCCTGACGACCGAGCAAGGTTCGAGAATACATTGGCCTCTGATATTAAAACACCTCGTATTTTACTGAGATGTATAACTCGTTTTCCTTCCTTGGGCAAATATTTCTCACGGCCGCCATTTGAGTCCAAGTTCTCATCTAATCTGACCGTGACACCCTCAATGTCAATATCATCAATCTTCAGCTGCACAGTTAGGGGGTCAGTTCCTTGAGGCGATGTTGACTGACTAGTGTCGTTTGGCAGATCAACGTCCAGGCTAACTGTAATTCCTCGAATTCTAACCTGCAAGCGATCCACGATTCCCTGTAAGAATCTAGCCATAAACCCCGGAAGAGTAAGGGTAGTTCCAGTCCCTATCGGCACGTCTATTTCTCCGTCATCACTATCGATGCTCGATGCCGCAAGATCTTCAGATTGTGACATTATAGCAGCTTCAAGCTCTGCTGTTTCTTCTCTCGGTTCCGTCTCCAGAAATGACTGAGCAAGATCAACAGCCCTTGGGATAACAGGCTCTGAATCGACTTCTTCGTCTCCATCCTCCACATCCTCATCTGTCTTGGAATCCTGCCTCGTATCAGGAGAAGCACCGTAAGGTTGGCCACTCTCCGCCCATCTAGAGTGTGAAGACTTTCGCTTTTGGCGTAGATCTTTGTTCGGTTTTGAAGGGGTCGTCGGTCGGTCTGATTTAGACTGCACCCGCAACTGAGATTCCACGCCCTCTACCTCAACCAATATCGGGCTGCTATAGATATCTACTGGAATTGTAAGGCGAAGTAAGAGGATTCGGGATTTGGAGAGCTTTAGGGACTCAGGTAGCTGGAGAAGACTTTCGAGCTTCTAGAATGACAACCTGTGCTTAGTAGGGCATCCAAACCGGTATGTGGAGAGAGCTACCTTCTGTTGTAATCCAACATCTCTAAACTCAAACGTACTATTCTTCCCAAATACGATATCCAAGTTCTCTAAATCTAGGTCCTTCACATCGAGGATGTCTAGCCGTGATAGAGCGAACTGAAGCAGCCTCTTCGGCATCGAGGAAGCCTGGAAGTAGGCTTGGAAGTATGACGCCATGGCTACAGTATTTCGAGCACGGAAGAATCAAATATGAAGCTTCTGTATATAAAAGCCGATGCCCGTGACTACATCAGAGGTCAAGAGCCGGCAGCCTGGCTATTTCAGTCACTGCGGCTCCGCCAAATCAATGACGCCTCGTGCTCAATATTGATGGAGGTGTTAAGCCGATCTTTTATCATCTTTGGCGAAGTTTAGTCATGGGCGCGAACCGAGATAGCATAGTCAGCTATGATTCTCTCTTAAAGCTCTGGGAGCTTCCGCCTAGCTTGATAAAATAGTTGTACAAATAAAGAATGGACGATGAACTGTCACGGCGCGGCTCGTGATGTTCTCTAGCCAATAGTTCGACCTTGTCTAAGAAGCCGATAAAGGGATCCCGCAGAACAATCACGTGAAGATAAGCACCCACCCCACCTTGCATGTTAACGTTAAAACCTTAAGAAACTGTAATATTTAGGTTCTGGAACTTGTCTATAATTTCCTTTTCAGGATTAATCTTGAAGACTGTTCAATCCAACTCTCTTCACTAACTTCGACCCTTTCACCGCTTGTCAGAGTTGAAGGTGACAAGGGCTTACGTGATACGGATCTCAAGTTTGACATGTGAGAAGAGTTATAGGACGATAGCTTTGAAATTCAGCTCGGAATGTGTGAAAAAAAGAATATGCATTTGTAGAAAGAGATGACTTATAATTTAAGCGCTACCCCATCTCTAATGTTGAAATTAGGATTCTCCAGGACGCCGGTCTCATGCTGTTTATAGCCACCTGTCCTTTGACCATGACCTTAAAAACTCAACTCATTCCCAAAACGCCATAAACCCTCACTTAGTCTTTTAATCTTTGACACATGCCGTATCTTTCTCCTTATCTTACTCTGTATTTTCTAAGTTGTCCCCATATTCAGTTACAATCCACAAGCAGAACTTCTCCCACTCTACCAGCCACTCTCTCATTCTCTCAGCTCTTATTCTATTTCCAGTTGTGGCTTCCTTAATGTCATTTAACCATTGAGCGTTAGGCTGGTCCTCAAAAGCAGCCCAGCGAACACTATTCTCGGCCAAAGCACCCAAACCGGCAAGACCCAAGTTATCCCAGCCTTGTAGAGCTTGCCAGAAATCATGAGTCATGCCTGCTGTGTCTTGACCAAGGATTGCAGGATCATCATTACAGAGGGAGCATGAAACACCACGAGACAGCAAAGCTGGAAGCGGGTGTGACATAATCCCTGAGCATAGGCGAAGCACTTCATTAGAGATTGGACAGCTTTCTACTAGAATCTTCTTTTCCTTGACCATATCAATCAAGAGCGGATGCTTGTAGAGGGAGAATCCATGACCGATCCTCCTAGTTCCAAGAAGGACAGCATCGAACAAATTCTGATCTGTATCGCTACCATCTCCAAGACATTCTCCTGCATGGAAAAAGAACGGGATGTCAACGCCTTCTTGCGCACATTGTTTGCGGAACCAGAATAGTTCCGGAATGAGATCTTTGAGTGGCCTACCCGCATCTTCTTGCCCAACTAAATCATATCCAGATATGAGGTGAGGATATTCCATCTTTACAGATATGCATGCATCCATATCTTCAATGATCTTTCTCGTATCTAAGACACGAAGTCCCGTCCAAATCATTCGAGCTCCCCAGAAGCCCTTTCCCTCTTCAGAAGCCTTAAATTTCTCTATCTCCTCTCCAAAAACCCTAAAAAGCTCGTGATATGTATCTTCAGGAGTTTCGGAACCCTCTTTATAATATCGGAACGTAAATGCTAGTCTCAAGTCTAGCCATTTGACCCCATCGTCCAGTGATAATTTCATTAACCTTCTCATAAATACCCTGAAAATAGGTTCGTAGAAGATCATAGTGTTCAGGACAATAAACACAGATGTGAATTTCCTCCACACTGCATCCACTCCGTGAAAATGCTCAAGAGATTCGGTATTTGTGATTGTGCACCGGTCTTTAAGCCAACGCAGGAAGCCTTGTCTACCACCATTTGGAAATGAATCTGCAGCCTCCGTGACAAGTATTGGAACATTCGGTTCATAAGAATCACTCCAGATCGATCCGTCCTTATGCTCGGCCTTGAAAAATCGAAATTTAAACTGGCCAACCTCAAGTGCTTCCGGTGTAGACAGAGGTTGCCGACAATATATATGCATTCCTGGGGTGGAAAGAAGCCGATCAAATATAAAGTCGAAGTCCACCATAGCATCCAGGTGGGCATGCAGCAAAGCGCCCTTGGGCATCTTGCGCACAATTTGCCATAGCTTTGTCTTCTCCATTTTTTCCTTTGCCAAAGTGAACATCATTCCAGGATATATATTAGCACCAGTCTTCTGCGCTAAAGCGTCCTCGAACTCTGCAGTCCATATCGTCTCCCTTTCATGATCTCGGATCTGACCGACGATTGCACACGCTTCTTTTGCAAGAGGAGACAATGATTGACGGAAAGCATAATCTGTATTGAAAGCAATTGGTCTTAGCTTAATTGCATCTGAATAGAAGCATGCACTTACCGCTCCTCTGCTTCTTTTCTTGCTCAATCAAAGCTTCTCGGCCGGTTAGGTACTGTTGGATGAAAGGCTCTTTTGTAGTAGGCACAGTTTCTGAAACTTCTTCCCATTCATTGTCAGGCATCGCAGAGGGCCAATCTAGCTCTCTTACACGCGTCGACATCGGATGGGCCATGGCTACAAACAATTAGGCTGGCTTAAATACGGAGGAGATTGAGAAAGCGAGGGAAGGAGGATGGTACTCGAGCAAAATATTCAGGAGGGGGTATAAGGTTTATTTCTAGGCGCTAGATTTTATTTACTCCGACTTACCTAAGTAAAATTTCCAATCTATCGCGCTTAGATCGTGCTGGCTTCCGGATGCTCGATATATCTATAGCGGGGTCCTCCGGCGAGATAATTTGGAAGGTGCTATCTTTGCAGAGGCAAAAAGGTGGGGTTGGAACCTTACGGAGTAGAGTATGCAAGGGGAAGCTTGCGACATGCACTAATTGCATCAATAAATTCCGACTAAACAGGAAGCTATGCACTTGATATGTATAATCAGTTTGACTAAATAACTAGACAAAGTCCAATTACTTCGGTTTTCGACCACCATTGTTAAGCATATTTCAGTTTATTGCAGAAGGAAGTGGCAGAGATAGAATTAACATCCTTGCCGCTTACTACAACACTAAGAAATGTTGAAATGTCAAAGACAGGGCGTAAAGAAAGTTTACTTTTTACATTTTCTGAATTTTTGTGGTATTAACATGTCTCAAATTTATCCGGCCATATCCTCTACAACATGCTCTTGGGCATATTCTTAACAGCTTGCCTTACACCAAGATCTGCTAGGATCTAAATCAGGAATAAGCATAGTTTTTGTTCACATTTAGTTATAGAAACTTACCTCTTCAGAACCACCCAGGATAGCATCAAATTTATAACTATAAAGCACTGATTAGCGTCTAGTATAGACTTGAAATCCGGCCTTAACTTACGTTCTGTGGAACATCTCAATTATCCGACCCATACCAGTCTGAGTGAGAGCTCTTCCACCGAATATCTGGACTGCTTCGTCTGCAATCTCATGCGCTGAACGCGTAACGAACATCTTTAGTAGGCCGATTGGCCCAGCAAGATGAGTAGCCTGTTGCTTGTATGACATATGGTTCATCTGATAGCAGATATGTTCAAGCCATGCTTGATTGGACTCGACATGAGATATCATTTTACCTAGTCTACAATCGAACGTTAGTTTTATCCATGTTACAAAAAGGGTTATTGGCTCACTTCTGTCGGATGACTGGCTGATCTATGAGCTTCTTCCCGAAAACAATGCGTTGGCAACTCCATTTCAGGCACTCCTCTGTCACCAACCTGCTCATTCGAACTGTGCCAGCAACCATCATGAATCTCTCATGGTTAAAATTCGATAACACAACATGTATCCCTTTATTTTCCTCCCCGAGTAAATTCTCGACTGGTACCTTGACATTGTCGAACGTTATAAAACTGGTCCCTGCTGCGGTGGAATAGGAAGTCTTGATTTGGGACGTCTCGACCCCTTCTCCTCGCTCAATCAAGAGTACACTAAGTCCCTTGTCTTATAAATAGTTTTATTGTTAAAATTATGAAGAATATAGAATCTATTGTGGGATTGAACTTACCAGTTTTCACAGCTGTGACAAAGTAGTCACACCAAACGCCATTTGTAATCCATTTCTTAGTACCATTGACAATGTAATGTTTTCCATCAGCAGTCTTAGTAGCAGTCGCGCGTATTCCAGCAACATCCGAACCGGCGAAAGCCTCTGTGATAGCAAGACAAATCTTCTTCTTCCCAGAGAGTACCTCCTGAGCAATCTTGTCCTTCCAGGCCTCGTTATTGGCCCATTGCAGGACAGCGGTCAAGGAAATAGTCATACCAGACATATTTCCATCCTGGAATCCACGAGCTTCGACGCGAGTCAATTCCTGAGCAACGATCAGGTCATGGAAATAGTCAAACTCTTCTCCCTTCATTACGCCCAGTAAATTCACCCCCTTCATGTGTTTTCCGGGACCGAGTCGCATGTGTAGGACGCCGGTCTTGCTCATTTTATCAATAAGCTCCTGGCTAATATATTTGCCAGACTTTTCGGCCTCTTGGGCCTCTGGCTTAACATGGATATCCACGAATTCTCGGACGGCCTTTTGGAGCCGTCTATGACTGTCGTTGTAGTAAGGGCTTTTGAATTGGGGAGTTAACCATGATGGCTCGCCATATGGTACCACGCTCAGGTCTCCAGGGTTCTGCTCAATGACCTGCGATTTCTCGCCCTCGATTGTGCCAATGCAGAGGTCGGCGTATTTCTGGAGTACTTCTTGTCGATGGAGGTTATAAAAGGTCTCCGTAGCATCAGTACCAGCTACTTGCTTCAAGACAAACTCGCCCCCCGGGTGAGCGTCGAGAAAGTCCGTCACATCGTATACTTTACTGTCTATTATGAACCACGTAGAGTCTTCGGTGTTGTGTTTAGCAACTTCGGCTCGGCTGAATGCTTTATGTGGCATTATGAAGGGTGTTGTGGTTCTCGAGAAATACACGCAAAACTGAAGTACACAAAGAATTGTATATGTTACATTTCAAAGATAAATACAATTAATCTATTAAAATATGCGTCTAAACCCCAGATTCTAGTCCGAGGGCCAAGTCTAAGCGGATATTGTCATCTAATCCAGATGTGCCGAGGCCGTTGCAGAGTTCCAGCCAATCCCGACCTCTGCAATTAAATCAAATCGACTCTGCCGCGGCTTAAGGTTACATGACTCGTAGCTCTATCCCTTCACTATACGCAACCCCATATAATAAAGCTAGATATGCGGGCCTTACTTAAACACCAGGGTAGATACAATGCTTAAATGAACCTAATAATACTATGGTTACTTCTAACAATGATTCTATTACTGTAATAATCAAATAACCACCGCTATGCACAACGCCAGCCCATGCTATTCCTTGCTTTTGTTACGCAGACTGATCGATTCAGTGTTTCCATTTCCGACCACATGTCAATATATCCATTTATCACTTCCCTATAAAGTAAATTTCCACCTAGAACACATCCACAGAATCACCGCTCTGTAAAATTAAGATGCAGTTGCTTATGAAGATGGTTTGTTTGCTTCAAGATATTTCGCAAGATCCTCAGCAAGTTCTGGTGTCTTGAGCTGGAGAATCCATGTCTCCAATGCGCCCCCACTCTCCCCAGCTGTCAAGAGCTTCAAAGTCTTTCCAGCCGCCTTATATTCAACATTACCGAGAATACTCTTATTCAACACTATTTTCCCACTGGGATCTGCCCTGAGCAAAATCCGGGAGCTATTAGTCTCCTTATGCTTCAGCACACGGAGAGGCCCTAGTCCCTTTGTTTCCCAAGGGCTACCCTCTCCCTCCTCTTTGGGAGTATACTTCAACGCCTTTGCACGGACCTCATGAAGCACATCTTCGTTTTCCTCGCCAGCACCACCTTTTGTCAAGTCAATCTGCTCGTGACGCTCTCCATCGGGATCATTTGCATCATTTGTGCTCTCACCATCGGTCGTTCCTCCCGGTGTCGTTGCTCTAGAGGTATCACCTGACACAGCTGCAGAAGGGAGAAGAGATGATGTAGTGCTTGAGGCTGCACCAAATCCAAACCCTACAGTACCGAAAGGATTAGAGGTTGATAATGGCTTCGATGTACTAGAGCTCCCAAATAAGCCACCTAGAGATGTTGCAGGTTTTGTTGGAGTGGCAGCCGTAACACTCACTGCGGGAGCGCCATTAGATGAAGTCGAATCTCCAAATTTGAAGGGACTCTGTTGTGAACTGCCAAACTTTATAGGGCTATCTGTCTTCCATGTCTTGTCTGTAGGGGGGGTACTCGGTGTTTTGTTCAAGCTGCCAAAGATATTGCTTTGGCCTCCAAATAGGTTGGTGGTTGGCTTCGCATTCTCCTTTTCTTCGGTTGAAACTTGGCGGATTGGATTCCCATTGCTATCCTTAGATATTCGATCAAACAAACTGCCACCAGGAGTACTGGTACCTGAATGAGCTGTGCTTCCACCAAACCCGGATTTGGCGCTAGGACTGAATGGATTTGGGGTTGCAGCCTTTTTTGCGGACGTGATGCCTGGGCCTGTCGTCTCCTCATCTGCCGTTTGATCTGGTTGATATGTCGGATCCTTCTTTTCGGAATCACGGTCAGTATCTGAACTGCCACTCTCTTCATCCGCATCGTTCCCTTTACCGCTCTCCGCTCCGGAATCAGCATCGGAGAGATGGCCAAAGATGTTTGCGCCAAAAGAGACCGGCTTGCCTGGAGTGTGAAGATCCAGGACGGAACCGGGTCGACTCGTTGCTGGACCAGGTGTAGATGTTCGAGAGCCATTAGAACTAAAAATACTATTTCCTGTACTCTGCTGACCACTACTCTGGCCAAATAGAGGCTTGGATGGAGAAGGCTCAATGATTGCAGGACGCTCATCTGCGCCATTCTTTGTTGTAGATGAAGCAGGAATTTTTGAATCTTGTCCAAAATTGAAGCCTTTACCAGCTATAAAGCTAGCCTGCTTCCCTTTTGCAAGTTCTTCAATCTCCTTCAATTCAGCTTTGCGCTTTTCTTTGTATTTAGACTCCCATTCAGCCTCATCCTCATCAGAATCCATATCCTCAGTTTTAGCTCGCTCCATCAACTTCTTTTCCGTATCTTCAGTATCCTGAGATGCTTTTGCTTTGAACTGAGCCAAAAAATTGACAGGTCCAGCACCGAAAGTTGGGGGCTTAATAGTCTGAGATCCCGTAGACTTTGGAGCGAATAAGTTGGGCGTATTTTGAGTAGGAGGATTCACCGTAGTGCTGCTAGGAGTGCTTGAAGCTGGCTTTTGTATAGCAGCAGGGGTAGCCGGAACAGACAAGGCTGCGAATGGGTTAGGTCGAGGCTGATCGTCCTTTCCTGATTTACTTAATGAGAAGACCGGCTTGTCTGGACTGCTACCATTAGAGTTTCCTGGGGTATCAACAATATTCTTGAAGCGTTTCATAGTCTCAGAGCTATTAGAACTTCCATTCAGTTTCGACATCTTTGCTCGGCGTTCCTCTTCTATCTCTCCGGTGGGGTCTTGGTTCGTTAATTGAATTTCTGCCTTACGCTTACCCTTTGGGGAGGGGGATGCCGCAAAAGTGGTAACTGGTTGCTGAAGTTGTGGAGCTGGGAATAAGGGTGTACTGGAAACGGTAGTTCCGTTGACTTGTGGTTGAGATTTCACAGGAGAAACAGAGCGTGCCTGTGCCTGAGATCCCTTCCCACGGTTGGCTTGTTTCTGTGGGCTCGGTGCTCTCTGCTTTGTAGCAGGTTGAGTCTCCACGGAATTTTCTATAGCAGCTGGTTTGACCCGTTTATTTGGATTTTCGTTTTCCTGATCTTCATCTTCGAAATTCTTGCGTTTGGAAGCTTTAAATGGAACTCCACTCCGGTTCAGAATATTTTCTCTTCTCTCGGCATAGAATGTGAGGATAGTAGTTATGTCAGCTCCAAACGGAATCTGACCGAAAAATTTCTGCATCGCTTTATTTAAGCATCGCAAACGATATCCAGCGTAAAACTCTCTCTTTTGTGCGTCAGAAAAGTCAGCAGGTACAAGACGGGCGATCTCATCATCTGACACATCGCTGGCAGCTGCCATCTCTGAATATGTCGTAGCTATACTGCCCTTCGGTTCAACAGAGCTCATTGCACCATTGGCAGCAGTAAATACTGGCGTACTTGGCATAAAACTAAAACCTGAAGTTGATTGTTTTGTTGATATAGTAGTGGGTGTAGATTCACTTTTCTGCTGTGAGGAACTAGTAAATATGCCGGTGGATGGTGGCTCATTTGTAGCTTTGGGAGTTTCAACAGGTTTAAGTGGCGAGAAAAGTGTGCTACCGTTCATAGAAGATACGGGATGTTGCATTATACCAAATGAGGGCTTTGGAGCGATTGCTGCATCCGCTGCTTGTGACATCTTTTGATTTGATGGTGTATCCTATATGAGAATGTCAGCTTTACTCACTCTAAACGGGATATGATAAGGAGACATACTGCTTGCGTTTTGAATCCAAATGGAGATCCAGACGTGTTCTGGCCAAATTTGAAACTACCTGTACCGCTCTGCTGAGCTCCGTTTGCTGTGGCAGCCGAGCCGTCACTGACGCTAGGCTTTGCTTGTTCTGATTGGTGATTAACTGACTTATTCAGATTGCCGAAGATATTGCTTGATGGTGTAGATGACTGATTCAGGTTACCGAACATATTACTTGCCGATGTCTGAGCTTGATGTTTGGGGCTAATGTCCATACTGACAGTGGGTTCGGGCTGAGTGGTCTGACCAAAAGGATTGCTGGTAGTCTGTGTGTCGTTTACATTTCCGAACATGTTATTTGCGCTACTGGACACTGACTTGAGTCCACCGAAGATATTCGATGTTGACGAAGCTGGTTCCTTCGAGCCAAAAAGACCGTTCGTTTGACTCAGCTGTTGGCTTTGCCCGCTAAATATATTAGCTGAATTTGTAGCCGAGTCTTGTTGCTGGCTTCCAAACATATTTGTAGGCGTTGGATCTTGTGAAGTGGATGTAGACTTTGGCTGTTGATTAAATGATCCAAATATATTGGTTGAAGGTGCAGGTGTCTGAGATTGGGAAGCCGCAAAGGGATTGGCTGGTGGCGTAGATGATCCGAAAAGACCGCCTGTTGGTTTTGGTGTCTGAACTCCCGTATCGAATGAGAATACATTGTTTGTAGGCTTTGATTGAGGTGTGGTCGAGCCAAAGGTGAATGAAGAAGAACTTAGAGGTTGCGACACGGGTGGCTGTGTTGTTGATTGACCAAAGCCACCAAAACTACTGCTTGCGGGTTTGTTCTCCGTCGATACAGATTGACCAAAGCCACCAAAACTATTGCTTGCGGGTTTGTTCTCAGTTGATACAGATCCAAATGCCATATTATTTCCCGACTGTGAGAGTTGTGACTGGTTAGGCCCGAGCGAAAACATGTTGCCTTTTTGCTGATTTTGACTTGAAGGTGAATTGAAGGTTACGCCTGTTGTAATAGGCGATTGTGAATTCTGTCCAAAACTGAACAAATTACTAGCCGGCGCATTCGTCGATCCAAACAAGCTGCCCGAAGTGGCAGGTTGAGAACTTGCCGGAAACTGAAATGGCATATTTTGGTTTTGCGGCTCAGTCGCGTTTCCTTCAACTCTAAAGGATTTATTGCGTCTTGCTGCCTCTTCCCCAGTTGTATCCGCGCGCGAATCTTCGTTGTCTGAACTATTATTCGTTGTGAACGGGTTATTACCCCCGAATGATGGAGCCTGAAAAGATGAGGTAAAATTGAATGTTGTTGGAGCCTGTATACTTCCTCCAAAAAGGCCTCCTCCTTGAGATGGATTCGGCGCAAATGATGGAGTAGACGCACTCAGGTTATCGGATCGAAGAGGTGTTTTGCGCCTCATCGTTGGTTTTGCTTTGATATTTCTCGCAGCGAGTTGAGCTGCATTTGCGCGTTGAGGAACGTCAGCCATTGTATCTGTCTTGGTCTCGACGCGCCTTTATGTGTAACTAGCAAGAGCTCGCTATTGACCTGGATAAAGATAGCCTTGAGTACAATGCACGCAGCTTTTGAGGACCCGAATATTGACGTATTGGGTGCCCTCCAGAGAATGGGACGTGAGGATGGTGACAGACTGGTGTATTGACGTGCGCACTGTAACGTTGGTACTCGGAAGATCCGATTCCCAGCTAGACCTATCGCATGTCGGATAGTTCAGAGCTTTGCTAGATGGATGTCGCGTTTCTGATGAACTGTGGCGACGGATTTTGTATTTGGGTCCTCGAAAATGTCCTTCTCGAAATGACGATCCTTGTCGAGGACCTCTTTAGGTTCAGCTGCCTGAGGCACAGACCACTCTAGAATTCCCCGGCTACTTTTTGCTCTGGCCGGGAAACGAATCAAAACAAACAAAGATGTCGAAACGTTCGAAGAAATGAATATGTTTAATTAACAGTGGTTTAAACCCGTGATAAAGCGATATGTAAATGGTTAAACTTCGTATTTATTAGATGATAAATCCTCCACAGTTGTTACAGAGTACTGCAAATCACGACATGAGCCATCTATATCGCCCTCCTGGCACAAGCTGTTGTATTTTGCAACCATTACAAAAATATCACCATCTGGATTATCATCTCTAGATGTTCCATGAGTTTCTCTAAGTTCATAAAATTTGGATAAATGTGATACATAAAACTCCCTTACAACTTCGCCTTCACGGCTTGCGCCTTCTTTAGGATTGGCTCCATCTTAGTGGCCTTCATAACATCACCTTTCACCTTCAACTTTCCTCCCATAAATAGCCTTTGTGCATTCGCCTTTCCAGCAATAAGTTTACCAAAATCGTCGTCTGAAAGTGATAGAGTAACTAGAGGCAAAGTATCAGTCAATCCGGTCCTAATAGATCCTTACGTAAAACCAGCAAGCACTCCGCCTGAAAGTACAGTTTGTTGCAATATTCTAGGAAGATAATTCCCTTACCTGTTGGCTTCTCTCCTAGACCTTTCCCGACTTTCCCTTCGTTCTTGAGGTCGATGTGCCAACTCTCGGTCTCTCCGGCTTTATTCTTCAGTGTGAATGCGAAGATAGCATTGCCTTGCTTGATCGCATCCTTTCGTTCGGCGTCAGATGATTGTAAAGCGCTGTTAATAACGTCAAATGCCTCTGATGAGGGGAAAGCATCTGAGGAAATTGCGACGTTAGTTAATTGTAGTGGGAAAGGAGCGCAGGAGAGTGGAATCTAAGTACCATTCTTAAGAGACATTGTGCAGGGATTGAAGGAGAAAATCGATGCGCTCCTAAACTTTCAAAACTCTATTTCTATGATACAAAAGTGGTGTTAGGCGTCGAGATATTAAAGAGGGTTCATAAAATACGGTCGGACGGGGAGTTATCTAGGTTCTTCTATGTCCGTCATCTCATGTGAAAACGCCGAGGTCTACCTTGCATCATTGCGCGACGACCAAAATAAGCCAGAGCTAAACCTCAATCGGAATTAAATCAGGGGAATCGCGCACGTGCTGTGGGGTCTTAAGCTTGAAACTGCGTTCGAGCAGAACAACCGAGGGGGATAAGACGAGCTTTACAGTAGATTGTTGTGCCGTCTTCCTTCCCTCCAGAATTCCAGATGGCAAATACCGTTGTGGGGTCGACGGAAGTAGCTAATATTGACCTGTACTGTATGAGGTATCTCCGTATATTAGATACAAATAGTTCCCTGCTCGCAGTGATTAATATAATATAAATTCCAACAAGGCAGTCAATTCTTTTTCTCCCTCAATTTATAAAACCAGCTCGAGACCAAACTACAGCCATTGGATGTCTAATACTTCGTACTCAACACAATATATCGAAAAGGGCCATGGTAATATTCTCCTTATAAACTTAGTCCCACTGATAGATTCTTGGGGTAGGAATTTTTAAGGCAGCGGGACTTTGCTCTGCAGCAGTTCATTCATTCGTCTTAGTTTAAGACGTCGAGATGGTCTCTTACTTCCATGCCAAATACAGGATATGGGATGAAATTGAGTTAGTGGATAGATTGCTTGCACCGAGTAGCACAACTCCTTCTGTAGATGTGCGGCATCAGGCACTGCGATACAGATGAGACGTCCACTTCACTGGATTCTAGACTCTCTAGATGTTGCTATATCTAAACTCTTGATATACGTGTAGTCATCTAATAAATTCCATGCTTCAATGAAATAATACAGTAAGTTCTTCGGGGTAAAGTACGGTTCGTTCGGCGAGGCTTTGCTGGTAGTTGTCTTTGACACAGCTGCGGCTCCATGCCAGTCGCATTTCAAAATGCAGCGACATCGGAATACTGGTATTGCACTGCAATAGCGATCGGCATAACGATCTCGCATAGGAATGGACAGAACCCACTTAATGTTCGAAGCTGTTCAACTTCATTTGCATACACTAGGTATTGTGGTAGCCTGTTTTGCCTGCATATGCTCTCAGAGCAAACACACGTTTTGCTCTGTTTGCTCGGCAAACTTTTGGTGCGCACAGACCATCAGCTATGTGTATTTAAGAAGCTCTTCCTCCCAGCTTTTCAATCTTCNTTTTTTCTTTTCTCTTTAGCTCTCTTTGCCAATTGGCTTAGATCAAGTGTAGTATCTGTTCTTTTCAGTTTAATCTCTGAAATCGTCACACTGTGGCGTATCAATGATTATACTTATTTTTGTCTCCCGAGATCGACCCTCTGTGCTTGCGCATGATCGATCTCACAGTGTCCCTGGTATTACACTGCCTCCAGGCGATGCGACCCATCTTTTCATTGCAAGACTTGACTTTTGTCAGGACTGTGAAGAAGAGAAATAGTACTATAGAGGATCTATCATTAGTGAAAATTTGAATGGCCTAATATTCGATAGTGGGAGTGATAATTTGGCAGTCAATGTCTTGTTTTTATGGTTCCTAGTTTAAATGAACGGACGGATGTAGTATTTTACGTGACGTGTAGATCTGAAGTCTTGCATTTGACAGTATATGTAGTAATGTCAATCTTCTTGACATCTTGATTCTCTACAACTTAATCAGTCTTTTGTAGTAAATACATATCACCAATAGTCATGTCAACCATAGATACGAAACTCTTCGACCTGCTTCAGGCAAACATAGACCAGGATGCCACAGCGAAGGACGAAATTCGTGCTGTTCTACAAAAACTGGAGAGAGCAGGACGGACATCGCAGTCCATCTTATCCAGAGTCCATTCCACTCCATCAGACCATCGTGAGTACGTCAAGAATGCGGAAAGGATTTTGCTAACGGAAGGACCAAAGTGCAGCAGGTCCTGACTGCGGCGGAGCATGCCTTACAGGAGGAAATCGCAAGCTTTCATGACCTTTATGAAATAGCTAGGAAGCACCCATACTACAAGTGAGTTTCTGAATCAACCCTAATGATGGGGTTTTTTATTCACAACAGCTTCTGGTAGATACAATAATATTTGGACTAGAGATGTCCAGAATACAATCTTTTCCTTGCTTTGGCTTGTATGGCTGGGTGGCAAAGCTACCGACCAGATGAGCTCACAACAAGGCCAGCTTCTTACAATCGAGCAAGTTGCAGGTATTCTAAAAGGTACTGTTTGGTATGTCTTTCTATGCTACAAGATCTAACAAGGCATAGTGGAAGCCAACCAAAGGGAAAATGAAGTCTTCCACATCACCATTGAAGAATATCTCCAAGCTCTCATTAGCTTAATCGAGGAGCTTGCAAGATTTGCTATGAATTCGGTCACTCTGGGAGACTACCAGCGCCCTCTGCAGATCAGCCAGTTTGTGAAGGATCTACACGCTGGATTTCAGATTTTGAACTTGAAGAACGATTCGTTGAGGCGCAGGAGTGATAGCATCAAGTACAATGTTAAGAAGGTAGAGGACATTGTATACGATCTGTCTCTTCGAAATCTTATTCAAGTGTCTAATGCCCAGAATAATGCACCCAAAGAGTCGTGAATAGTCTAAACTGCTTAATATATTTGGGTTGGGTCTATTTTTCCACCTGTGCATTTATACAAGGAATTTGCTTCATAGTTGAGAAGTTAGGACACTGCTGCAATATCATGTGATACATGGCTAAGAACAGATTATTGAACTTTAAAGTAACGGCATTCTATCCTTATAAGAAAGTGCAGACCAATATAAAAGCAGAAATCACAGAATCCCAATTCTTGTAGACTATTTGATGTCGATTTAAAATGTGCGACCCCTGTCAATATTGTACTGTCAGTATCACGTATTTGGCACAAGCTCGCTTGGAGGAGAGCTTGACGTCCGAAGCTCGAAACGTGGTTTCTAGAGACTTGGAAACTACCGCATATGTTGACACAGCAATGCCACCACAATGTCAAATCCAAAATCCATAGAAGTCCAGAACCCTCTCTCGAAGCCGTCAACGCCAATCGAGCTTCTTCCGACAGAGCTCGCGCGAGTCTTCACCCATATCCACCCCGCGTTGNCTCCTGGGCGCATACTACTTGCGTTTTCCAGCATTGGTAGCAGACCCCGTTCCAACACTCCTCTACTCGATCCTCCCCCTGGCAGTTATCCAGATCATATATGTCCTCATCTGCCTACCCGTAGCCGGTTCGAGCACGAAGCCCGCAAAAAAGTCGAAGCCTGGCGCAAAGAAAACAAATGACAGTTCAGCAGCGACAAAGCCACTGGTTGGTTTCCCCTGCCCTCTTTGTCTATATGGGAAAATATAGAAGAAGTAGGATGTTAACTGATTAAAACTCTTTTTGATAGACCGTATTCTTTGCTCTCGTTCTCTCCTTCGCTTCAGTTCCCGTCCTTGCCGCAGTCCAAGTTCTCTTCGGTGCTCCTATCACATCCCACATCCCACATACGCTCCTTAATTCAGCACACATTGCGCTGCTTACAATATTCCCTCTTATATACACTCATGGCGCGGATGGTGCAAAATGGAGGGAAATAGCATCCTTCTACAGTCCGGTTGATGAAGTCTTTGGTGGAGCTGTAGGTTGCTTCGTAGGAGCTTGGCTGGGTGCAGTTCCCATACCGCTGGACTGGGATAGAGATTGGCAGAAGTGGCCTGTGACGATTGTCACTGGCGCATATGCTGGCTATATTGTGGGTAAATTTGCGGGGGGATTATTGCTGAGGGGGAAGAGGATTGAGTTCGATTAACGGTAGAAGTTATCTCTTCCCGGCTTTGTCTACTCTTGACATAACTTCTCTATCATTTTCAACTTCGTTTATTTATCGTTATTCTTCTTGTAGATGGTTATTCCATCTATGTGTTATTAGTGAGTGAGCTTATAGCGACTCTAGGGGAAGTCAGGCGAGTGTTGGTCGTATCTGGGAATCATGACAGACATAGGTTACAAGGAACATAGATGGGCTCAAATAGAGAAAAGTTCAGATGATACAGAAGCGTCGGTTGTATAAAATTGTTATTACTATGCATTTACCTATATATTTCCGTTGCCGGTAGTGAGTAGTATCTGGCCATTTTTTGTCTTCTACAACTTATGTTCACTTGACTCTCCAGAAATCGCTACTGTCGATTATTCTTGCAAAGATGAGTCTTATTTTATTCTAGCTAGAGTCTTCTTTGTCTTCTTTGTCTTCTCCTTATTGATTCACATGACATATCGGATCTATGTTGCTCTATTCACGGTGGTCTTTGGTGAGATGGTGAAGTCCCTGAAAAGGGACCGCCAAAGAATTCACCGTCACAGATCTGCCCAAATCATGGCAGAAGAAGTTTCCGGTTCTTATTTCTCTCTTTTCTCTCTATATAAGTGACTACCGTTGCCTCAGGTCGTCCTTTTCAGCGGCACTTGTTCTGTTCTCGGCGCTGTGTATATATCTTTTCGTCCTGTTCTTTTTACTCTTTCCACTTTCCATCTCAATCTTCACCTCGATCTTCCTTCTACAAAAAACCATCACGTTCATCAAAGAGAATCATCTTCACCAAACTAGGTAACATGCCCTACGACCTGCTCAAGGTGACAAGGCACTGACAGCTATAGCAGACATAATGCCTGTCAAGACACGCTCTCAACGCCGCAAGGCCCCAGTCACAGCTACTGGACATGGCGAGGGACGTGTTGTCACTGGTGATGAGCATGGTGCTACTCCTAACATGGGTGTATCAATGCTGACTACCCCTGACCATCCCAATCCCATTACTGGAGGACAAGGAACTTCCTCCCCGTTCACGAGTCTTCCAGTTGAGGTCAGAAATATGATCTACCGTTACCTACTGCTATCTAAGGTGGGCCACGTTGATCTGACCAACCATAATCTCTGGATGAAAGGTGGTATCCAAACTGCCATCCTTGTTGCCAATCGTCAAGTATGTCTGTTGTGGCTTTAATTTCCATCTTCCTCATGCTTTGATACTTTGTTGTTTTAACCCTTATCACAATACTGAAGGTTCAGCCTTACCTTTTGTTTCCCTTCATTATTCTCCTCTTTATTATTTTCTTTCGTTATTCTCTTCATTCTTTCATTACTCTCTTCCTTCTTCCTTTCGTTAAGATTATCACTATAGACAATTATACATCTACATCTACTAACTTAAATATCTCAGATCTACGACGAAGCAGTAAACGTCCTGTACCAAGAGAACAAATTCGTCCTCTGGTACGACGACTGGCTAAAGGGAGTTAAATTCCGGGTCGACGAGCCAAACCGCAAAGGCCCAACCCTCACCAGTGTCCGCACCCTCCGCAACGGCCGCATCGTCGATATGATCAAGCACAAAGGTCTAATCTATCCCAAGATCTTCCATCGTCTGCGCCACGTCACATTCAGGGTCATTCTCTTCATCCACGAACTCAACCCCCCGAGAAGCCTCTGCCCATATATCCGTCCCGTCACCCTTTTCCACTTCATCCGCAACCTCCACCCGCTCTACGAGCTGATGCGCGCGCGCTGGGAGACCATGCGTATCTTCCCCGACTTCTCCGAGGGCCAGCACTGGAAGATCCACATCCACAACCGCGATGCCCGCATCTCAAGCAGCGTTCTCCAGGACTGCCTTGATCCGCTGCTCGCCGACCCCGTTGTCAACGTTGTTGCTGCAGGCAACCTGGAGCTGGAGCTCTGCGGCATCTTCCCGCGTGGTTCTGGCGAAGTTTTCAGCAGATTCCGTGGCTTGAAAGGCTTTATCACGGAGGATGTTGAGAGGGCAGCCGGTGAGGTGGTTGAGATTCCACAGTGGGAGTATATTGCCGGTCCGTTGTGGGTGAACAGAGAGAGATATTGGATCCCTCCTCAGGTGCTGCACTGAGACGAGAAACTCATTCACTTCCCCCCCCCCCTTTTTTTCTCTCTCTGCGGGATATCGAATCTCATGTATCACACAGCTCACACAGTTTCACGGTACATCCGCTCTTCCATTGTTTTATCATTGGTAGAGAGAAGGGGCTTTACAGTTGCTTTAATTTTTATTTTCTGCTCTCCTTCATTCCTTATTACTGGCGGAGACAAATGGCTTTTTTACTTTGCTTTATTTTTATTCCCCTAATTACTGATCACTGGTGGCGGGAACGAGAACAAGAACGGAAACGGACATTGCTTTTTACTTTTTGTTCTCCTAATCTCCTGTATCTCTTACTTATTATTAGTGGCGAGAATAGCTTCGCCTTGCTTTTATTCTCTCTCTCACTCTCTCTCTAGCTAGTAATTACGATATATATATATGAGAGAATCAAAAGAAATCACAATATTCCACTGCTGGTTCCTATTGCATAATAGCAAATTATAGTGTCACAAATATATATTTCTGTCTGTGCGTTTAATAGAGTAGTAAAGTAGCAGCGTAAGCCCAGCGGCAAGAACTATTAAGCTAAATTACCTCTAATACCCCGCAAACGTAGGCTCTCCTCACAGTAGGATTACAGTGATCTTCTCCAACTAGTAGAGATCTGCATTGTACTGTAGTGTAGATCAGCGTACCAAGGGAGGTGCAGCGGGCGGCAGATGTCGGAGAGTGCACCGCCAACAGCATGGATGTAACTTACATGTTTGCAATTTACGTGAAGTTGCCAAAATCATACCTGGTAAGTAAAATGTAACAGAAAATTGACCACGATGATCGTTCGACTTGCAAGATCTAGTCTGTAATATGTCTGAAAAGGAGAAGAAAAGGATTGGCGATTGATTGATCCAATAATTGCAGAGGATGATTGTTTCTTGCCGAGGCAAAAGGTTCAACAGATCATCAAACAGCCCTCTGCTGTACTGTACAAGACGGGAGCCATAATTATGTGGCCCCGTTGGAATCTTTCGATCCTTCCATCGCTTTGCTTCTACGGTAACTTGGTAGTAATTAATTTTGGCAGCTTCCAAGACTCCGTGCAGGGGTCACATCAAGCACCAAGCGTCGCCAAGCCAGCGAATAGCCGGGGCTTTGGGTTTTGTCGGCAAATAGAGTTATTGGAACTACACACCTTCCTCTTTGGGCCTAGGCCGGCGTGGGGAATCGAGATGAGCATTCCGTCCTTAACCTCTACTCGATCGTTGCACGTCGTCGTCCCCAAGAAGGAACTTCATACTCATCTCCCACCATCACATTATTCGATCTACATATTCATACAGTACTTAGACAGTATTTGACGTGGTATAAAGTAGTGCTTACACTCTCAACAGTCTAGAATAGCGCCAGCGGCCGTCTGCAGGTTTGCAAAGCTCCTCCTAGATCCGCATCCCACACTACAGCGCACCGTACCGTACTGTGTTCGCGGCAGCGTTTTGGCGTGTAGTGAGATCCACAGTAGAGTCATGTATCCGGCCGTCCACAGACTACCGTATATTAATCCACAATCCACAATCCACAATCCACAAACCTTTGCTTCTATTCTGACGAGGAGGCGCGCGAGTGGAGGCCAAAAGATAAGGAACAAGCGTGTTACTTAAAAACGGGAGCAAACAGTAATGTAGGCGAGCACGGCGAGATACGAGAAGCTCTCCAAGAGACGCTTGTCGCCTGGCGCTAGTGCATTTGCAGCCTAGTGCATTTGCTCTTCCCCAAGACCAAGACAACCACCACTCGCTGACTGGAGGCTCCAAGGAGGGGGTTTGTGAGCCTGTTTGTCTCCAGAGACACGTACTCCCCGTGCAGAATCAGCCGTAACGAATTACGTACCACATCATGTGGAGCCAGAACAACCTGGCTGCATGCGATGTTGGTCCTGTCCTGTACAATAGGATTCTACGGCTATGTCTAGCAGTAAAATGGCTTGACAGCATCCCTTATCTCAGGATTCCTTAGGAAAGATCGGAAAAAGAAGCAACCAGGCTGACGGGTCAGGTTGACTATCCCGTCTTTCTGCTTCTTCTAGAACACCTCTAGAAAACTGGTGCAGCTTACCTAGCCCTTTCTTGGCGCCATCAAGCAAGTCATCCCGAAAGTGAGCTGTTGCGAGCAGCTTTGCTTTGGGTGGGATCATGCTAGAAGAACAGGTGACCAATCTCCTCCTTGGGCAGTGGCTTGTCTTGGAGCCAAGCGTCCTGACTCGTGACAAGGAAACCAATCCTGACTGACAGACAAAGATCTTTTCTCAGGCTCTTTTGAGGAATCTGTCACTTGACAGACCAGGAATCCTTTACAAGGGAGGTGTTTATTAGATATATTTTTTAGAATCCTCTCACCTCATCCTCTTCCCGCATCGTTCTGAATTGGTTAGTATGTAGAGTCATTGCAGGAATATCTAGATCTCAAGGCTTTATCCCCACATTACCACCACAATTTCAATAATACCGGTATAGTGGCCGCAGGAGTAGAGGGAAGATCTGGCGGGGTCGACTTTCCTCTTGTGGACGATTTCCAGGTGGGCAGGCTCTGCGCGTTCTTCTTTGCATCCTTCTCGAAGGCTGCCTCATTCGGGGCGCTATTTGGTCAAAAGAGCACTAAGCAGCTATCCAATCACGACCCCCCTCCTTCCTTTCCTCGATTACCACGTATTGGAGCGCAGTCACAAGACTCTGTGTGGCTTCAGGAGCTGAGTTCTAGTTGTAGATATCAGACATCAAGGAATGAGGCGACTTTGAGGCAATAAGCGATGGGCATTCTTTGAGGCATAAAGTGAATCTAAAAAAGAGACAGCCTTTCGACGACTGACTTTGCTTCGGTAAAATTGAAACCTAACGAGTCCAGAAAATTGGTCTTACTGTAGAACTTCCTTGGCTTTTCCACCTCCTGAAACTCTCCCATGTACGGTACCTGTGTTGGATACCTGGGACGAAAATGCGTAGCAATATTGAAATGGCGTAATTCACTGCACTGCATACGGGAATCCCCATTTTGGGTCGGATTGCTTCCTCAACGAGAAGAGGTGCATTTCGTTCAAAATTGATCCCGAAGGAAAGCGCATTCAATTCAATCGCTGCAGCCACAGATTGTAACCTTCGATCTCCCTCAAACACAAACCGAGTAGTTCTTGGCCCAAAAGTAGCGTGCAGTAGGAGCACCAGCACCTTATCGAGGAGAAACATCTGAAAACAGTAATTACCAGTACACATGGAAATGGTGTCGACTCAAAGCACATCATCGTCAGCTCGATCTCAGACCTTGCGCAGGCCTGGAAAGGCTGGCATGCTGGCAGGCCATCTACCAATAGCCGCGACTGGTCTTTATCATTCGCGCGGGACCTCATTTTACAGTCTGATGCCAAGGATCCTCGACTTATCAAAAGCGGAACCAAAATCGACCGAGGAGGACAGCTTCCAAGAATTTCTGGGGGTGGTAGGGTTGCGCACACTAGCCACCACGGCCACCCAAGCCGGCCACCATCGATTTTTGGCAGGTCGGCAGCGGTCACCCCGACTGTGCACCCCTGCCCGTCCCGTTTGCCTCAGCAAGCTAGGGATGTCCCCCCTGCTGCTGGTCCAGCCTGGGGAGGCGTCCCCGCGCAAGCACACTCACTACTGTACTGTACCGGTACTGTACAGTAACTCACGTTATCACCGCTTGCGTCTGAAGGAGCCATGGGAGCTTGCGTGCATCTTTCTTTTTCGGGATTCCATCTAGATCGAGCCTTGCGCACCTTCATTCCTTCGCTGCACGTCCCTAATGTTTGTTGGTCCAATCTTATCCGATCCTACAGGATGGAGAAGGCTATTATTATCTCAGCAAAAAAATGCCGTCTTCTCGACTTGTCCAGGACTGTAACACGGCGTGCAAGTTACCACAGAACTTAGCAGCCTGCATTATTATTTTTATTCTTCTTCTTCTTCTTGAAAAACACTTCGAGGCTCTCTCGAGATCTCTCAAAGAGGCTACTGGCCTGAGGGGGATCTGACGGGGCAGACAGCCGCCCGCCCTGCACCTTGCCTGGGTGGCGCTTCCGAAAGGCGCCCTTTGGATCGCCTCTTGGTAGCCCTAGATTTGCTCATATCAAGGTTTGCTGATAGGCTGCAGCGCTTCCAATCCGTCTATCATCTTCCCTGTTGATCATAGGCTCGGGCATATCCAGACCAGATTGAACCCAGTAACGCCCAGGACCATTGCAACATTATTCCACGGCGGGTCCGTCCATCAGGGGCGTCTTCATGGGCTAAGAACTCGACAATGCAGTAGCACGAGTAGCTCCAATCCAGAACAGAGTGGCTCAACGTATGAGCGAGGGGTTTCCTAGTGTCACTCCAAGAACGGTGGTGTAACTCATCCCTGTCCTAGACAAGCTGTGGTACACCCGTATGTCTGATCCTCTGCTGTTGTGGTGCAGACCGCAGGCAAGGGATCTCTATCCCATCGAAGAAACCTTGATAGCCGTACCGCATGTCTGTCGCTGGTCCTTGGGACCAGAGGATATAAGTATTTGTGACACCCTCGTAGATCACCCTCCTTTTTCTCTCCATCCTTCTGCTCGATCAACTCTCCTTCGTCAACCCCCTCCGAAAATCCCCCATAGTACTTCCATCATGGAGAAGGGATACAACGTCTCCGAGACGCCTGACTATGCCGCACACAATGGCGGATATATCGATCCGTCCACTGGCATTGAAAGCAAGACTGGTCGCATTGCCGAAGCCGGTGAAATCTATGGCAACATCGAGACCGCGGAGGAATATGGCTACGTGACTCGAGGGTAAGTTGTGATTTGTCCATGAAATCGATGCATGCCAAAAAGGTCATGGCGAGCCATCGTCCGAGCGACTGACGTTCAATCCTTCTAGCCTGAAATCGAGACATATTCAATTCATTGCGCTTGGTGGTACCATTGGTACCGGTCTCTTCTTGGGTATTGGCACTGCCTTCACTACTGCTGGACCTCTTTCCGTGTTGTTGGGTTATAGCTTGACTGGTATTGCCATCTTTGCCATGATGCAATGTTTGGGCGAAATGGCCACCTGGCTCCCGCTTCCTGGTGCAATTCCTCAGTTCTGTGCCCGATATGTCGATGACGCTCTCGGATTTGCTGTTGGATGGAACGTAAGTTTACCCTTATTGCTATTACTTTCTCAGGTGGAATCCTATAATTCTTTGGTGCGGGGAACATAAGTCTAGAAAAATAGGAAGGTGGCCTTTTCAGGACATGAGAACTGACTTGCCTTAAACAGAATTGGTATTCTTCTGCTATCACTCTCTGTGCAGAAATCTCTGCCGCTTCCGTCGTTATTCAGTTCTGGCCGGGTGCGGACCATATTAACGTCGCTGCTTGGATCTCACTCATCATTGTACTGGTTTTCTGTCTCAACATATTTGCCGTTTCGATCTACGGAGAGGCTGAATTCGTTTTTGCCTCTATCAAGATCATAACAATTGTCGGGCTTTTGCTCATGGCATTCATTGTTGACCTTGGTGGTAACCCTCGTCATGACAGGCTTGGTTTCCGTTTCTGGAAGAATCCGGGTGCGATGAAAGAGTACGACTCGACTGGAAACACCGGCCGCTTCTTGGGTCTATTTTCAACACTTGTCAACGCTGCCTTCTCATACGGTGGTGTCGAGCTCGTAGCTGTGGCTGCTGGCGAGGCAGAAAACCCCCGCAAGAATATCCCCAAGGCAGTTCGCAGAGTGTTTTGGCGTATCCTCTTCTTTTACATCCTTGGCACCCTTGCTATTGGTGTTCTTGTTGCATCTAACGATGAACGTCTCTTGGGTGCTATCGACTCTGGAGCGCCAGGAGCCGCAGCATCTCCATGGGTCATCGGTATTGAAAACGCCGGTATCAAGGTCCTTCCATCCATTATCAATGCTGTCATCTTGACCTCTGCATCTTCCTCCGCCAACGCGTTCCTGTACACTGGATCTCGTTACATGTTCGCCTTGGCCCAGAACAAACAAGCACCTAGGATCTTCCTCAAGTGCAGCAAGAATGGTGTTCCGTATTGGGCCGTCGTTATCACCTGCTCAATTGCCGGTTTGACATACTTATCCGTCAAGTCTGGAGGCCCTTCGACCGCATTCGGCTGGTTCCAGAACTTAACCACCATTGCATCTCTTTTCACTTGGTGCTCAATCTGTATTGCCTACATTCAGTTCTATAAGGCACTCGCAGCACAGGGAATCGACAGGAACACTCTTGTCTTCAGGAGTCGTTTTCAGCCATACACTGCATGGTTTTCCCTGGTGTACTTTGCTATAATCATCATCTTCAACGGATTTAACGTCTTTGTGGGCAAGAACCAATCTCACTGGGATGTGAGCAGTAAGTAACACTGGTTTTTGAAGAATATACAGTACATCTGACTAACATTGTATAGCTTTCCTTGCTGCATACATCGGTATTCCCATCTTCTTTGTCCTCTTTGGCTTCTGGAAGATCTTTAAGAGGACGAAGTGGATCAGCCCAGCAGATGCGGATATTCAGACTGGTAAGGCTGCATTAGATGCCTTGGACGAACTATGGCCAGAATTGACCCCACGAAACATGATTGAGAAAATCTGGTTCTGGATTGCATAGGTAATGGAATAAAATTGTCTGTGCTTGTGGCAGGAGGAGATAGACCGACTGGCCATGTTGTACTTAAAAACGCTTTGCAATCTTCTTTTAGTAGTTGTATTGAGATATCCCCCACCCTGATAGAATATATCAGTTTTCAACTTAGTTTCATGCTAGTGCTTTGTGATATGTTGAGTCATGTCGTGAAAGTGTTCGGTATGGAAGGCCAAAAAGATAAACGAGGAGTTTAAAAACATCAAACAGCAAGATATTGAGGGCGAGTTCCGGGTAAATAAAATCCCAGTCGAGAAAGGATTCATCATGTCCAACATTTTCGAACATGACGATCCATGAGGAGTGGTCATCCGCTCTTTCCGTGGAAAGCTTCGACGGGTTTGCCGTTTCCGTGCCTTCCGTATGTATCATCAGCCTTGTTTATTTCCGGGAGCCATAACCAACCAACAATAATCACCCCTTGAAGAGTTTCGGGACTTTTGGACGTAGATATGTAGTTCAAATAAGCAGCAGGTCTAATTTATATAGCTTATGACTCTACATCTAGGATCAGCAGCCCACTCTTTAAAATCCTTTATGGCGCCCTTGTTGAGAGACGGCCGAGAAGCCGCAAAGGTACCCACCAGCCTAGCGCAGCACCCAGACTTGAAGCTCGTAGCCAGGCGTGCGCGCCTTTCGTTGGACATTTGACAAAGGCGCGCTTTCCATTTTCTTTTACGTTTTAGTGCTATTTAAAAATATTTGAACCCCCATCCAACACTGACTAGGGATTAGTAAACGTAATATACGAGAGCAATTAGATTTGTCAGGAAAAAGTCGGAATGTTCGCGCCGTCCTTAAAATGTGGTTGAATAAAGCTTGCTCATAGGCTGTCTCTCATGTATCGCCTACTCGATTGCTCTTGATGTATCCAGTAACTAATCTTACAACCCGATATTCATACAATATTAGCCTTGCTGGCTTTTCTTTCCTATGATACAATGTCATTGGCACCCACAACTGCTTCCCCTAATATTTTTCTTTCAAGAATCTTCCTCCTTTAGTCCTTCTACAGCTGCTTCTTCGTCCTCCTTTGCATTGACTGGTAGCTCCCCAATCTCTTGCTTGATCTCGACAGTCTCAATCTTCTCTATAACGTTGTCTTCCTCATCCTTCTTGATTATCTCTTCCTTGATCTTCCGACCTGCTATAACTTTACTCCGCTCAGCAGATTTGCACAGACCCTGCAGCCCCAATTCACACCCGCCACATTTGCGCCCTACAGGCAGACAAACGCTCTGCCCGAGCCCGACAAGCAGCCAATTAATCTCATGCCACCGCTCCTTTGGCAGCCAGGCCTGGAGGGCCTTTCTTGTCTCCTCAGGAGTCTTGGTCTTATGCCAACCCCAGAGATTCGTAATACGGTGTACATGGACATCGACTCCAATACCTTCTGTCCTTCCCCAAGCACTGCTCATACATAAATATGCCATCTTGGGCCCGACACCAGGCAGAGACATCATCCCTTCAATTGTATCAGGTATATCTCCGTCCCACTTATCCCGTAGAATCTCAGCTGCCTGCTTGATATACTTCGTCTTGTTATTGTGGAATCCTACTTGCCAAATCAACTCATTTAAGAGTTTCGGGTCTATGGCCAGTATATTCTCAAGATAAAGCCCTGGCTCCGCACCTTCCTTGTGAGGTGGTATTTCCGTCTGTAATCTCTTCATTGTCGCAGCATTAACGGTGTCCTTGGTCTGCGAGGAGAGCATTAAAGCCACCAACGTCTGGTACCTTCTTATTTTCGGACCTAGGTTCCTTAATGCCAGCTTATCGCACCCCATTGTATCCACAACTGCATTCTTTGCGACTCCCTTGGTGCGCATTTCCATCACAACATTATATACCTCTTCCCAGTCTTTCGGTGGATGGATCTCTACCTCGCCGGTCTCCTCATTCTTGACTTGTCGCGCTGGCTTGCGCACTTTGCGATCTTTTGTTGATGGAGGCGAGAATGTGACTGTATCTTCGGTCTCAGCTTTGATTGTGACGGTTTTCTGCGAAGATCTTTTGGCAGGACTGCGGGCCGTTATGGACCTCTTCCGTTTGAGTGGGTTGAGAAGGGCATCTTCAATATCGGTTGATTCTTGCCGCTCCTCCTCTTTGGGTGAGGCAGTTGAATTATGAGCAAGGCGTGCTAGGGAGGATCTGGAGGATCTGGTCGTTCGTCTAGTCGACGGTGCAGAAGTAGCATTAAGGATCTTCGACGTCTCTTGCGAGACTCTCGAAGTGCGCATCGTAAGATCCGCGCAATGAAGAGAATGAGGGTGTGGAGCTTGATCGAGAGGCTCTGTACAGGAGGTACAGGAGGCACGGTAGGGTAGCCATGCTTACGGGGTGGTATTTCGACGGGTTCTGATAGGCGGCTGTCAGGTCGAGAGGTCCCTGGAATTTCCCAAACTGTGCTGTGGCTGTCGGCCCTAAGCTTGAGCTTAGCTAAAAACCGTCATTGAATTGGCCAAATTTCCGTGCTACTTCGATGTCGCCACGGGACCGACTCACAATAGATGGGGCCAGACCCGCCCAGAATAAAACTTCTTCCAGAGGAGATATATAGATATAGGCAACGTGTTCCAGAAATAAGATGTTGTGCAGGCTTCTGCATCTCCGTCCTTATCGTCATAATAGTATGTATGTTTTTTTTCTCTGTTACACCCTGCAAGCTTCTAAACTTCTGCTATCTCTTTATAATTATGTCAGTGTTGGCGGTTAAGTCTAAATGTCTGCTGCTTCGATTCATGCAGAGAATGGTACTTATCAAAGATTTCTCAGCCAGCGACTGGATATTCAGCCTCAGCGGACCATAACAATAACTACCACCGAATAAGAAACCTCGTTGATATAGATTCATAGACAGTTAAAGATTTTGCTCAACCTGCACATCCCCACCTAGAATTCGAACTGTCGTATATCTTCCCAGTGTTTGATTTTGGATCATTTTGCATTGTGTATTCTTGCTCTGCATTTCCTTCTTATACCAAGACAGCACTATAAACAGCTTCATATCGTTTTAGATTTAACATTAGCTGCTTTTCTATCTCTTTTGTCTTTGAAGTAGAGTTTGTTAAGAGGTCATTATGGATGGGTTCTCTACGTCTTACACGTCTCCTTCAAATAGGACGTTATCTCGAATATATCGAGACTTATTTCTCTGGCAAGAATCACATAAGAACATAACCAGTGGAGTAGATGTCTCAAAAATATCCTCTATAGAGAAGGTTGGTATCTTTGTCTAATTTTCAAAGTCCCCATGTATCTCGTTGCAGTATACTTATCTAGACCATTATTTTTTTTTTTAAACACAGTCACTACTATTATCGATTATAATATTAGATAATAATGCTGATTTATCTACTTTTAGTCACAAACAATGGCTGCTTCAAAGTCTCCTCATATCGGTATTGTTGGAGCCGGTATTGCTGGTTTGCGTTGTGCCGATATACTCCTTAAATGCGGGTTCCAAGTAACTATACTCGAAGCTCGAGATAGAATAGGAGGAAGGATGGTTCAGACCACTCTTCCAGGAGGCTATCGTGTTGATCTAGGACCAAATTGGATCCACGGAACGGAAGATAACCCAATCAGTGAGCTGGCTAATAAAACAGGCACGCTGGTTCACTCCTGGGATGCCAAAGATCTTTTCTTCGAGACCGGAAAACATATGGGCCAAGCTGGGATAGATTTGAGTGAAGAAATGTGGAATATCGTTCTGAAAGCTTTCAAGTACTCTGAAGAGAACTGTGCCACGATCGATCCTAATGAGAGTTTGTATGATTTTTTCCAACAAAAGCTACATGAAGTGTATCCGAACCCGGACGATGAAGATATGAGGAATGCTTTATTACAACTTGCAGAGTTGTGGGGAGCTATTGTCGGAGAACCGGCTTCGAAACAGAGTTTGAAATATTTTTGGTTGGAAGAATGCGTTGATGGACGTAAGTAAAAGTTTTTCCCAGACATAATTGCCTACCTAGACCGCCTGTCTCATAGATGAAAGANTTTTTTTTGTGAGTAGTTATAGCTAACTATGGTAGCTAATGTTTTTTGTGCTGGAACGTATGAGAACATTCTAGCCCGAATTGCAGAACCAGCGTTGAAAAAGGCAGAGATCAGGCTTTCTACTCTTATCAAGGGTTTTGAAAGCGAGGGAAAGGACGGTACAACACTCATTACTGAGAATGGCAACAGCCTTAAATTTGATGAGGTTGTGGTAACCTCTCCTCTTGGTTGGTTGAAGAAGAATACTCAAGCTTTCAATCCTCCTTTACCAGAACGATTTGTTCAAGCAGTTGATTCGATTGGTTATGGATGTCTTGAGAAGGTTTGTTTTTGGAATATTGAATTCGAACAATCCACAAAGCTCTAACTTCCCTCTAGGTTTATGTAACATTCCCTCGTGCATTCTGGCAAAATCAAGCCAACCCTTCAAGTAATTCATTTTCTGGTTTCGTCCAGTGGCTTGCTCCCGATTATTCCCCCTCCGCTAATCCTAAGCGTTGGGGCGTGGAAGGCGTATTGCTGTCTGATATTCCAGAGGGTCGTGCAATGCCTACAGTTCTCTTTTACATATTTGGAGACCAGTCACGGGCTTTCGGTGCCGATCTTGCAGGTCTAAAAACAGAGAAAGAACGAACAGATTACCTTGTCAAGTACTTTCAACCATACTATTCCCTCCTCCCTAATTACTCTGAGTCATCACTAGATTGCATACCAGAATCATGTCTTGCTACAACATGGATTAACGATGAACTGGCGGGCAACGGAAGTTACAGCAACTTCCAAGTTGGCCTGAAAGAAGGAGACAAAGATATTGAAATTATGAGAGAAGGTTTGCCCGAAAGAAGTTTATGGTTTGCAGGTGAACACACATCACCCTTTGTGGCCCTTGGGACCGTGACGGGTGCATACTGGAGTGGTGAAGCCGTTGGGCAGAGGATTGCAAAAGCTTATGGCAAATCTGTTGATGGGTTGCAAGATCCAAATAACATTGATACTCTTGGTCATAAAGATCCAAAAGAGATTAACGCTAAGCTTTGAGGAGATGATCACTGGCCCTACTTCTAGTGATCTCTAGCTGTATCCACAGCGGCGCCAGACTATATTCACTCACTATACGTCCAAACTTTGTCTTCTAGATCTACAAATATATACGCTCGGATATATAGCGTCCCCTTCGCGTATCTTAACATTCACGCTTGCACTATAGTGACTCCTATTCCCCAAGATATTAGCAATGAAGCGAAGAGTAAGTGAGGCATTTCAATACTTCTTTAATCACTTTCAATTTTTTATCTCCAACATCTCAACGTGAAGCTACATCACACCTTGGATACCTCCTAATCACACGTTTTGGTTCCTTTTCATTATATTCAACTTGCAACTCTATTCCAACGATGCCTCCAGACAAGCAACCAGCTATTGTGTGTCTACCATAATGGAGTGCAAACCATTGGTCCGGAAAACTGACATGTTACAGGCTCCAACAATCAACCGTGTCAAACCGACACTTTGCTTTGACTATGTCGACGAACCAATCAACGTTGAAGTGAAGGCATCTCCAATCGATGGCCAAGGCTTGTTTAGTACAAGATATATTGAGATGGGCGAGGTGATATTATCTGAGGCCGCTTTTGTCATCAAAGCTATGCCAATAGAACCAGCAACAGCAAAGTCTTTCAAGAAGCTTGTGCCAGAGATTGCAAATTGTGCTTCAGCAGCTTACTACGATCTGTGGACTCCCCACGAGAGTGACACAAGAAAGTCATTGTATGACAGGTTCAATAGCAATTGCTTCCAAATCAGTGGTGATATTACAATGGCAGAAAAGGGACTTTTCTATGTTGCAGCTAGAATCAACCACAGCCACACGCCTAATGCAAAGTGGAAGTATGATTATGAAACCAACAGACTGGTCATTATTGCTCTCGGCGACATTAGAAAAGGAAGCGAAATTGTTATCAGCTATTGCTGCACTAGCAGAGACACCCGTATGCTGGGCTACTATAGCTTTAAATGCCAATGTCCCTTTTGTGTCATGTGGGTCCATCCAGAACAGGATGCATATGGTCCAGATTGGAGAGGTCATCCGCACCAAGACTGTGGACGATGCACAGCTTGCAAGCGTAATGTCACTAGACGTCCTGTAATAGCAGAGTCTTCAAAGAAAACGGAGAAAATGGAGGAAACAGAGATGAAGCAAGTGAACGTTGCAATCGAAAGAAGAGAGACACGAAGCAGTGCCAGAGAGAAGGAGAAGGAGATGAGGAAGTATCTCCTGGAGAAGGAGAAGGAAGATAAGGAAGATGATTTGGGTGATAGTGATGAAGAGTATGAGTATGAGTATGATGATGAAGATGATTGGGAAGACTCTGACGAGGATGAGGACGATAGTATTGGCTCCGCTGCTGAAGCCCATTATTTCCATTAGAGCTCATCTTGAGGATAGCAAAGATCATCAGAGGCAGGCTCAAGAAGGCAGCGGATAATTGAAGGCTCGCAGCACACGAAGGTTCATTGACGTCAACTTAGAGTTGACTATCTTTGATGCTGTTCCTTCCATCGTGATAGAGCAAGCTAATACAATTCTATTTCCTACCAGAACAGGAGGTGGTAGCCTAAGGTTGACCTGTGTGTTACTTCTTACACAAGTACGAAGCATCAAGCTCTAGTGCAAACCCTCCCTTTGTTGATCGTGTCTGTTTTACGTGTTAAACCAAACCTGAAATATATAAGATCATCCAATTCTAGCATATCTGAATAGAAATGCATTCTATTCAAACGAAGAGATGGAGATAAAGTGTATAGACTGGCGTATCGGAAGAGGCCCGGCTCGATACACTCGGCAGCTCGGATCACCCAGATATCACAGGTATGCTGATTCGATGATACCCAAGTGGCACATACGGTACACTTGCTGTGAATTGGAATTCTTCCGAGGCGGTTAAATAATTAGCTACTGCTCATACCTTTACCTTACCTTACCTTACCTTGCCCTGCCTTGTGCCAAAAAGGATGTGTACTGTACGTACAGTACATCATGATACCGCCACGTATTTTTCTTCTTCTTCAAAAGTACCGTAGTATAACTTATTCTCAGCACCTGTTGCAGTCCAAACAACGTCATTGTACCAGTTCCGTACGTAAGTACACGAGAAGGAGACTGTAAATTCAGTAACAGTCGGAACGGACGTCGGCGAGACAAGATGTCCGATTTTCTGCTAGCGGGTGGCTCACAGGCTGCGGCGATACGCAAGACGCCAATCATGGGGTCTTCAATGGCGCTCTGCAGTTGCTGCCCCGTGCATTCAGGGTGAGACGGGATTCGCAGGTACTGACTGCCACAGATGATCGCCACACCGATGGTCTCTCTCCCCAGAAAGGTTTCCATTATTGTAGCTCTTTGGCTATGCAGTTCGAATAGCTTTCCTTTGCATCCAGGGCTGGAGAGTGAGAGACGTAATTATCGCCTTGAGAGGTGAGAGCTGCCCCTCATTGAGCCGGGATTAACGAGGCTTACCTCCGCACCGAAGCACGAGCTCAAGCTCCACCTGGTGGCTTCTCATACTTATTAATGCCTGCTCATACATCTCGAATCTGAGGATTTTCTCGTCTTTACACATTCTACAAGATCAAGATGTCGGAAGTAACACCATTGTTATCGGAGAAGGTGGAAATTCCGGAAGGTCCGTTGTGATAACACGCCTAGCTGTCTCTGGACCGTTTGCTAACCTAGTAATAGCTCCTTTCGTACGTGCCAGAGTAGATCAACATGGCCGACGATTACCACAAGCCGTTGCCCATCGAGGATACAAGGCAGAATTTCCAGAGAACACTATGAGAGCATTCAAGGGAGCTGTAGCAATAGGCGCACATGCACTGGAGACCGACCTTCACCTCACTAAGGACGGTGTGTTGGTGCTTTCCCATGTAAGGCCGGGGTAGCATGGACTGGCAAGAGCCATGGGGCTATACAATGCTCATATATCACAGGATGCAAATCTAAAACGATGCTTTGGAAAGGAAGAAGATGTTATTAATTGCGACTGGGAATATATACAAACCCTGCGTACTCTAAAGGAACCGCATGAACCTATGCCTCGACTCAAGGACTTGCTGGAGTACCTAACGGAACCTGGGTTGGAAGATATATGGATTTTATTGGACATTAAGGTACTTTGGCAAACCCCGAAGAAGATTTCAGAAGTTGATGTATCCAAAAAGATCGACAATAACGCAGATGATATCATGCGAGCGATTGCTACAACATTGGCGGAAGTACAGCCCACGAGGCCTTGGGCAGAACGTGTGGTTCTAGGCTGCTGGACAGTGTGTTTATACTCCTGTGCTGTAAGAGAAGTACGGAGCTGATCTTATTATAGGCTAAATACCTCCCACTTTGTTTGCAATACCTCCCCGGCATTCCAATAGCACACATAGGATTTAGCATATCATACGCACGCGAGTTCCTAAAAGTACCTGGGGTCGGGTTCAACATGCTACAAAAGATCATGGTTGGCCCATTCGGCAACTCCCTCCTACGAGATATTAAGAAGGACAACCGCGCTCTATTCCTTTGGACCGTCAACGAAGAAGAATGGATGAAATGGAGCATTCGCAAGAAGGTAGATGCGGTGATTACTGATGACCCAAAGAAATATCTAGAGGTTTGTGAGAGCTACGACGGAGAAAGTGGATCTGTTCCCTTCAGACTATGGCCTCACATTATTATGATTAACATTATGGCTACTGCTTTTACATTTCTATTCAGGTATAGATATGGGTTTAGAATTAATCCCCTGAAGATCAAAGAGCAAGCTGAGCTTGCTAAAGAAAAGATCCAGGCGTAATGGGAATGATTTATAGAGAAGACTCCCAACTAATGAAGATATGAACTCACTTCTTAAAAACTTCATGTATGGGCATGAGTGAATGATAGATTATAATACCAATATTTCTTCATGTAGGTGCTTTTCACCACTGAATCATAGGAAAATAAGTTGCTATTCTACGATGCACGTCAAGGAAGGCTCGATTTGGGGACCTGTATTATAGATCAATGATTCTCTTATTCACTGTGACCGATTATAAGCATCCTAGGAAATACAATCCTCTGTTTTCTTATTCAAACATTACAAATTCTCGCATTTTCATACTATCCATGATGTATAGTAAGTACAGTAAGCACCTTGTCGGCAACAGATCATCCTCTAACGATCATTTACAAACTGCCATAACTCTCCGATAGTTGTCTTGAGGACAGATGCCATTCTCTTAACGGAATGTATTAGTTTCAACAAAACAAAAACNAAAAAAAATACCAGTTCCGAACCTGTTAGGCCGCATCCTAGTTGCGCTATGAAACGGCTAAAGATTCGAAAGTCTGACACTTTGCGACCACCAAGAAGCACCAACTACCCTAACGACCAACATAACAGAAAGATATCTAGTACCTTCAAAGTCTTAGATAAAGTCGTCCGAAGATTTGAAATCACTACACCGAAGGATAACTGTGCGGGAAAGGATCCACGACGCTGCGAAATAAAATCGCCAGACGTATCTCATATCCCATTTCGGAAATCTGTGGCCCCGGCATCTAGTGGACAGCTTGCTGCTGAGTACATGAGAATTATTGGAGATCATCCGAATATTCGAGAACATGTTGATCCGGTTGCATTTGCATTAGCTGCTCCGCCATTTGATATTGGAGGTGGTGGATTGGAGACATATTTAGAGGAAGGAAAAGATAATGATGATGATAATAGTGACAATATAGAGGGGTTGAGATTGATGGCTTGCCAGAAATGGCGGTATTAGTTAGTCATCTGATGGGGGATGGAATTGATGCACCTGAATAGGACTTCGAAAGGATAAGAGGACATTGGTTGGATAGGGTGCATGTTGAGTGTGTACAGTATGGGATGGGCTCGATATATCTGGACCGGACTGATCCTAAATCTCAAGAAGTGGATGAAAGCTTGAGTAATAAGACTAGGAATGAAAGAAGTGCATGATATTCATATTCATTTAAAAGATTTTATAGTTGTTGGGTTTTGCGAGATTCTAACTCCTAGGATACGGGTTATAGTCAAGTTTGAATTTTCTGAGATGTGGTCACATTTGCCTGCAACCCTCAACAAATAATAACATGATCCCCGTGATAGAAATAGATTAATCTGCAAATCAACTTCCAGAATTGAATCGTGTCCAAGGTTTCCATTTCTTTGTTTAATCCCAAGTCGTAGCACGTGATCATCAGTCACTTGGATAGAACTACGGAACCGAGCTGCCCAACTCCAAACCAGATGGATGTTCAACAAGAAAGAGAAAAGAATATACCCCACGAAAATACCTAGGGCGGAAACTGTTCTTTATCACCAAATAGTTGGTTTTTTTCCCGATTGAATCGAAAGCATAGTACTATGGAACGGGCAAAACTTCCCATAACCGCCCTTCCAGCCTGGGCAAAACTCAACAACGTCGACTTCATCGACACTAGCGTGTATAATCTAGACACGAAGGGGTTCGCTCTCAGAGCAGACCGGCAACTCACATCGAAGAACACATTTGATGTTCCAACTTTAGTGAGAGTGCCTCATGATCTAGTCCTTTGTGCTGAGAAAGTGGAGGAGCATGCTAAAGTAGATCATCATTTTCGAGAATTACTTGATGCAGCTGGTCATAAAGTATGAGAAGCTTTTTCTTATCTAATTTTTTGTTTCTTTCCATTTACGGCATGTATCTATCTGCAAGTTCCCTTTGTCTCCAACCCCAGCTTGTTTCGTCGGGATTTTAGCAATATAAGGAAATTCCGAGATTTGATTCCGAGACTAATTCCGAAATTTACAGTCTTTAAGAGGAGATATACTTTTGTTTCTCTTGATACAAATTAGTATTTCTTCGTCTACTGATGATGGTAATGTTGGGGTTTCGAACCCCTGGACTGAGTATGTCAAGATGTTGCCGGACGACGTGCCAGTCCCTACGATGTGGACTGAGGATGAGCGACTTATGCTGGCAGGCACTTCTCTCGAGGTATGTTCTACTCTCATTTATGCGGTATTGCTTGATTAGTATTTTCTAAGATTAGAATTCCGATTCTGGAGTTTAATTTCTTTAAGTATTGGCCTACAGATCCCTAGGATTTCGGCACTAGATGCAACAATTCCCCTAAATGCTAGACATATATAGGCTTCCATGCTTTCAGAAGCTCAAATTTCGTTTGACTGACTTGAACAGTCGGCTTTAAACGCAAAACTAGCAGCTCTAGTTCGAGAATTTGAAGATCTTCAAGCAAAGACCGCCAATATAGCATGGTGTCAAAAGTGCTGGTGGCAGAATGGATCGTTACAACTTTCACACTGGACCCTTCTAGATGCTTGGTACAGGTCCCGCAGTCTCGAGCTACCTCACTCTGGCGAAGCGATGGTTCCTTGTCTCGATATGGCCAACCATGCCGGCGAACCTAATGCTTATTATGATTATGATCCCAGCTCCGGTCGTGGAGTACAGCTGTTACTACGGGGTGATATTGACGTGGAGCCAGGGGAAGAGATTACAATCAGCTATGATACATCCAAGAGTAATGCTGAAATGGCGTTCAGTTATGGCTTTATCGATATGTCGAGTACTAGGGATCAGTTGGTGCTGAGCCTTGCTTCGCTTCTTGACGACCCCATAGCAAATGCAAAGGCAGCGGCTTTTCAGGGGCCACCAGTGATTTACATATCAAGGGAGAATGGCGTGCTGACATGGAAAAGCCCTTTTCTTTACTTCTACGCCGTAAATGAGGAAGATGGGCTCCAACTCCGCGTGCTTCAGGAACATGACGGGACCCGTAGTAGGTTGCTGGTATTCTGGCAAGAAGCCGATGTCACCGACGCAACAGACACTTTTGAGACTCTTACTCAAGGTCATTCGCTCCAGGGGGTATTCCATGCCCGCGTCCTTGCCCTGGTCCAACGGATTCTTCAGGAGCAGCTTCAACGATTATATGGGTTTGAGGGCCTGCACTTGTGGGACGATAATTCTAACATCCCAGTTGATCGCAGGAGATGTGCATTGCTACTAAGGCAGACTGAGGGTAGCCTGCTAGAGGCTACCTGCAAGTTAATAGAAGAACAGGTAGGAAATACAGCAAGACGTGCCGAGAGTGTGATAAGATTTGCTAACAATCTAGTATAACAGTGGGAGGCGATCCTGCAAAACGAGATCGTGTTAGAGTATCTCGGATTAAAGGATAATCCCGAAACGGCAGCAGGAGAGTCCGCAGAAGCCAATGAGGAGGAGGATTTCAGTTGAGGGACGCGGCTAGCGCAGGCCTGCATGTCGTAGCCCTGGTCAAGAGATGCAGAGACCTCCAATCAATCACCCGCAATACCGTAAACCTCTCCCCGGTTGCGGGCGACTCCATGTTCTATGTTCCAGCTTTGATGTTGGTCCCAAATAGCCACAGGAATATATTGTGGTGGAGAGTCTAGGCCGTGAGTCAAGCTAGACGAATTCCCGAAGGTTGCCAGGTTAGTAGAAGGTAGGTGCAGCGGAAACAATTAGCGGCACGGTCGGAATAACATCGTACCACTTTTTGGCTCTTTGGCTGAGCTGCGACGGTATGGTGACGGAAAGGGGACACAATCTCGAGCACCTCAGTGGAGCCATCTTGGGAAGCCCGGCAGATACACACGGATATGGGATCATCTCTGGGAAACGTTCGACAAGACTGATCTGGAGAAATGCTGGGGAACCTGGCAACACAATGGGGTACTCCACGATTCACGCGAGGTTGTTGTATTCTGTTGTAATTAACGAACATGGCTTTTTTGGAGGAAGCTTCAGATCTGGTGAGCCTCAAGAGATGGCTCGAGCTGCCCCGCATCAGAACAGGAAACGACGTGGCGAAACTCCAGCATCCCCGAGTGTAATCCCCTTAGCACCCGTTATCTTGCGGTCGAGACGGCCTGGGTCGACATTAGAGTGCTGAGTCGGTGGCCAGCAAAAGACTGTTGAGCTGCGGTCATACGTCGCACCAGTACGTTACGTACCGTGGCCTATTTCTTGCCCTATTTTACAGCG